>VZQC01006732.1:188884-206753 GCA_009823505.1 Rhizomys pruinosus
TTTTTTTCTCTGTATGTGTACGAATGTACTGTCTGCATGCAGGTCTGTGCACCTGTGTTGTGCAATGCTGAGGATGTCAGAAGAGGGTGTCGGATTCCCCTGGAACTGGAGCTCTCCTGGAATTGGAGTTTCAGATGGTTCTCGGCCGCCATGTGGGTGCTGGGGATTGAACCAGGGTCCTCCACAAGAGCGGTCAGCGCTCTTAACCGCTAGGCCATCTCTCCAGCCCCAGGAGTTGCTATTCTAATATCAGACAAAATAGACTTCAAAGTAAAAGAAATCAAAAGAGACAAAAAGGGCCATTACACCTTTATCAAAGGAACAATTGACTATGAAGATTTCACAATCATGAATATATATGCACCAAACTGGTACACCAAACTTTATAAACACAATTCTACAGGACCTCAAGGCACAGATTTTTATAAAACATTTAAAGAGGACATACACCCATTATTTCTAAAACTGTTCAGAAGGGTACAAGCAGAGAGACATCTTCCAAATTCTTTCTATGAATCCAGCATCACTATAATACCCAAACCAGGCAAATATACATCCGAAAAAAAAAGAAAACTACAGACCCATCTCATTAATGAATATAGATCCAAAACTTCTCAAAAGAATACTTGCAAAGTGCATACAGACCCACTCAAAAAGATCATCCATCATGACCAAGTTGGATTCATACCAGAGTTTCTGGGATGGTTCAACACATGTAAATCAATAAATATCATAAAACGTATAAATGGACTGAAAGACAAAAAACACATTATCATCTCAATTGATGCAGTTAAAGCCTTTGACAAAATCCAGCATCTCTTTATGTTTAAAGTTCTAGAGGGAACTGGACTGGAGGGAACATTCCTCAATGTAATCAAAGCCATATACAACAAACCCACAGAAAATATCATCTTAAATAGAGAAAAGTTAGAAGCATTCCCCTTAAAGGGAGGAACCAAGCAATGTTCCCCCCTATTGCTACTCCTCCTCAATATAGTGCTTGAAATGCTTGCTAGGGCAATAAGGCAAGAAAGAGAAATTAAAGGAGTGCTAATTGGAAAAGAAGAAGTCAAACTATCCCTCTTTGCAGATGATATGACAGTTTACATGATGGATGCTAAAACACTCCACCTGAAAACTCCTAGAAATTAGTTGAGTTTCAGTAAAGTGGTGGGATACAAAATTAACCTAGAAAAATCTGTAGTTTTTCTTTTCACGAACAACAAGCAACAGAAAGAGGAATATAAGGAAAACTGCCCTCTCATAATAGCCACAAAAATAAAATAAAATAAAATAAAATAAAAAGTAAAATACCTAGGAACAAACTTAACCGAAGACACCAAAGATCTCTACAATCAATTCTTACTGGCAAGTGCATTAACTCTGTGGCTGCCACTGCTTTTGACACTCTTCAAAGCCATGAGACACAGCATTTTAACTCTCCAATATGGACTGAAGACTAATGTCTCTCCAAGAATCCTCCAAACCTTCAGTGCCAGATGGGAACTTCTGAGATACCCAGCTTGTGGACTAAGCAACTAAGGGGATTTCAGCCTCTTTAGAGTGTAGACTGCCATTGTTGGACTGCCCAGGCTGTATCATGGAGGCCAGTGCAGGAGGATCAACACAGGATGGGTGTTTAATGGACCTCATTTGGGGGACCATGGAAGGAAAGACCCCAGTGTATAGCACAAGGGCAGGATTGATGGTTATTTGGGTTGCTAAGGAGGAACTGCCAAGCAGTTCCTTAAGGAAAACATGACATATTTTAGCAATAAGTAAATAAATAAATAAATAAATCCTCCAATTCAGGAGATTGTGTATATATATATATATATATATATATATAATGCAATAAAACTTAGAGAGAACAACAACAACAAAAGAACTGGAAAAACTCTGGAAAGACTCAGAAAAAGAGGGACTCAGGTGGGGTGGGGGGCATGGAAAGGGAAGTGACTAAATTCGATTGAAAAATGATGTATGATTTATGGAAAAAGTTTAATAACAATAAAAAATAAATTAAAAAAAAACAAACCCCTGAAGAAGATTGAAGAAGACATCAGAAGATGGATAGAATATGCATGCTCATGGATTGGAAAAATTAATATAGTAAAACATGTCCATTGTACCCAAATTAATATACAGATTCAAGGGAATCCCAATTGAAATCCCCATGAGTTACTTTATAGACTTTGAAAAAAAATCTTTAAATTCATATAGAAAAACAAAAGACCTGAATAACCAAAGCAACCCTGAGCTCAAAATGCAATAGAGGGGGCATCACTATTCCAGACTTCAACATATATACAGGGTGTAGTCGTAAAAACAGCCTGGTACTGGCACAAAAACAGACCCCTTGACCAATGGAACAAAATTGAAAAACCAAACTTGAAGTCATACAATTATAATCACCTCAGATTTGATGAAGGGGCCAAAAATACTCAATGGAGGAAAAATAGCATCTTCAGGAATTGTGCTGGCAAAACTGGATCACCATTTGTAGAATATAATTAAACCCCTACCTATCACCCTGTACAAAAATCAACTCCAAATGGACCAAAGACCTCAGTGTAAAACGTGAAACTCTGAAGGTGATAGAAGAAAACATTTGGCAGCAACCTACAAGGCATAGGTGTAGGAAAATCCTTTTTTTTTGAAGTTTTGTGCATTTCATACATTTCTTAGTCAAATTTAGACCCATTCCCTCTTCCATGACCCCACCCCACCAGAAATCATGCATTTTTTTATTTCATGGGAGTGTTTCTTAGTATTTCTTTTTTTATATTTCTTTTTAAATTTGTTATTGCTATTAAACTATTTCCATACATTATACATCATTTCTCAATCAAATTTAGAGTCACGTCCCTTTCCATGCCCCCCACCCCACCTGAGTTCCTGCACTCTGCCATGCATGTCTTGCATCTTTTTCTGAGTCTTTCCAGAGTTTTTTTTTCAAAGCAGAGGCTAATTGTTTTGGGGAGAACTTCACTATTTCAGTCCTTTTTCTCTTGTTCTTTTGTTGTTGTTCTCTCCAACATGCATGCATATATATATATATATATATATATATATATATATACACACATATATAATCATATATTTTTTTCCCTGAGTTTGGAGATCTTCTCTTCTTTCTTACTTACTTCTTCTTTCTTCTTCTTCTGTCTTCTTCTATCTCCTCCTTTCCTTCTACTCTCCCTGTCTCCTGCTCCTTCGCCTCTCCTCCTCCTCCTCCTCTTCCTCCTCCTCCTCCTTCTTTTTTTCCTCTTATTTGTAAAAGATATCATGTTTTCCTTAAGGAGGTGTTTGAAATCTCCTTCCTGGCAAGCCCCAACAACCATCAATTCTACTCCCATGCTCCACACTGAGGGCTCTCCCTCCCATGGTCACCCAAAGGAGGTCCAGCAAGCACGTGTTCTGTCCTGATCCCCCTGCACAGACCCCCATGACACAGCCTGGGTAGTTGAACAATGGCAGTCCATACTCTTAAGAGGATGAAATCCCATCAGCTGCTCAATCCACAAGCTGGATATCTCAGCAGCAGTCTCCATCTGGCATTGAAGGTTCAGAGGATTCTGGGAGAGACATGAGTCTTTAGTCCATATTGTAGGCTTAAAAAGTTGTGTCTCATGTCTTCGACGAATGGCAAAAGCAGTGACAGCTACAGAATAGACGCACTTGTCAGTAGATCTTCAATTCCTATAAGAACTGAAGGCAGGCAAAACAACAGTGCTTTCTCTCTCTCTCTCTCTCTCTCTCTCTCTCTCTCTCTCTCTCTCTCTTCCTTTGTCTATTTACTAAGATCTCAAGTTTTATATCTGAATCACAATTTCTCAGGCCTTACTGATTATTTCTGGTTATACTTTCCTTTTGGATGCTTAAGGCCACACAGTTAGCCCAGATTAACCAAGGTTTTTATTTCTCAAGGTCAGTTGAGGATCTGGTCCTCAGGGGTCACTCATGGTTTTTTTTGGGAGGGTCGTGGTGGGAGCCCCTGGATCCTTTCAGCTTTTCATTTACCAGTTTCATTCGCTCCAGGACAAAATCAGATCTTGCTAGACCAGACTTCCCTTTTTGAAGCATGAGCAGACTTTTCTCTTTATAGACTGGACACTGGATGAAGTCCCATTAGCGGGTCTCCAAGACCTCCCTACACAGGAAAACTGGTGACCCCCATTTGCAGTATATTTCAAGAGATGCCCCCAGGCACAGTCCTCTGAGACTTAGTTGACTTCTGAGGGCAAGGAATAAAGTTATCCCTTAGGTCCCTCAGCCGAATTGGTATGATCATTAAATACACAGAGAGGTTAAGTTGCACCAGCCTGATACATTGCACCTATACTAAAATTGTATATTCTGAAAACAAACTGTATGTTATTTCCACATCATATTTCTTGAATTGCGTTTTCCATTTTAATTTTATGTTCTCAAAAATATGTGTACATGCCCCCATTATCTACCAATAGTTCTAGAGCCTGTCTATGAATTCACAATATAAGAGTACAGTTGTTTTCAGATCATGAGGAATATAACATTAATGTTGCTCAGTTTGCATTAGCACTGAGTACTTGGTGTTAGCATCCACAGATGAGGGATACCATTTGTCTTTTGTTTTTCTGGGACTTAACATAATATTTTCTAGCTCCATCCATTTACATGCAAATTTCACGATGTCATCTTTGTTTACCACTGCATAGAACTCCATTGTGTAGATTTACTACATTTTCTCTATCCACTCATCAGTTGAGGAGCACTTGGGTTGGTTACAGCTCTTCACTATTGTGAAGAGAGCTGCAATAAACATGGCTGTACATGCATCTCTGTGGTAGGATGAGTTTTGTGGGTATATACCAAGAAGTGATATGGCTGGGTCAGGTGGTAGGCTCTTTTTGAGTCTTTTAAGGGTTCCCCACACTACTTTCCATAATGGTTGTACAAGTTTGCATTCTCACCAGCAGTGGATGAGTGTTCCACTTTCCCCACAACCTCTCCAGCATTTGGTATCATTTGTTTTCTTGATCCTAGTCACCCTTTTGGAGTGAAATGATATAGTGGTTTTAATTTGCATTTCCTTAATTATTAGGGATGTTGAACACTTTTTAAAGATGTTTCTCAGCCATCTCTCTTTCTTCACTTGTGAAGTCTCTGTTCAGCTCTCTACTCCATCTTTTGAGTGAGTCATTTGTTTTCTTGTTTGTTTTTCGAGTAGTTTATATATTCTGGAAGTTAATGTTCTGTTAGATGAAGGTTGCCTCCCACTTTGGGGGTTTTCTCTTCACTTTCCTGATTGTTTCTTTTGCTGTACAGAAACTTTTGAGTTTAACAATGTCCCACTTGTCAGTTGTCAACCTTATTTCCTGTGCAGCTGCCTTCTGATTTCGAAAGTCTTTTCCTACTCCTATATCTTGTAGGTTGCTGCCAAGTTTTTCTTCGGTCACCTTCAGAGTTTTCCATTTCGCCTTGAGGTCTTTGATTAATTTGGAGTTAATTTTTGTACAGGGTGAGAGGTAGAGTTTTACCTTTATTCTTCTACAAGTTGTGATCCAGTTTTGCCAACACAATTTGCCGAAGATGCTGTCTTTCCTCCATTGAGTCCTTTTTGGCTCCATTGTCAAATATGAGGTGGCTGAAATTGTATTTAGTCAAGTTTGGATCTTCAGTTTTTTTCCATTGATCTACAGGTCTGATTTTGTGCCAGTACCAGGCTGTTTATATGAAGATAGCCCTGTCATGTAGTTTGAAGTCTGGTATAGTGATCCCTCTGTATTGCTCTTTTCACTGAGGGTTGCTTTGGCTATTTGGGGTCTTCTGTTTTTCCATATGATTTTATGATTTTTTTTCCAAGCATGTGAAGAAAGTCTTGGGGATTTTAATTGGGATTGCATTGAATCTGTATATTAATTTGGGTAGAATGGATATTTTTACTATATTATTTTTTCCAATCCATGAGCATGGGAGGTCTTTCCATTTTCCGATGGCTTCTTCAATCTCTTTCTTCAGGGGTATATAATTTTTGTTGTAGAGGTCTTTGGTGTCTTTGATTAGTTTCTTGCTAAGCATTTTATTGTTTCTGAAGCTATTGTGATTGAGGAGGTCTCCTTGTATTCCTTCTTCAGTTGTTTGTTGGTGTAAACAAAGACTACTGACATTTCTAGGTTAATTCTGTATCCCCCCCCCACGTTACTGAAATTCCTTAATTGTTTGTAGGAGTTTTCTGGTGATGTTTTTAACATTCACTATGTAAACTATCATATCATCTGCAAAAAGGGATAGTTTGACTTCCTCTTTTCCAATTAGTACTCCTTTAATTTCCTTTTCTGGCCTTATTGCCCTAGCAAGTATTTCAAGCACTATTTTGAAGAGAAGCAGCAACAGGGGACAGCCTTGCAGATTTCCTACACTTAAGGC
The DNA here is from genome assembly GCA_009823505.1 of Rhizomys pruinosus. Classification (NCBI taxonomy): domain Eukaryota; kingdom Metazoa; phylum Chordata; class Mammalia; order Rodentia; family Spalacidae; genus Rhizomys; species Rhizomys pruinosus. The sequence goes on from VZQC01006732.1 coordinate 195,296, forward strand.
AAATCCTTCTAACTGGAAAATGCTTTTTAAATCCAACAGCATTTGGATGGCAATTAAGTACAACAACCGACAAATCTCATTAATCTCTAAAGCTTTTGTACAGCAAAAGGAACAATCAAGGAATTTAAGAGAAAACCCACAGAGTGGGAGGAAACCTTTACCACTGATAAATCTGACAGAGCATTAACAGCCAAAATATTTAATCTACTCAAAAAACAAAGAAGTAAGAAAACAAAAAAACCCACTCAAGAGATAGACTACAGAGCTGAAAAGAGATGTCATAAGTGAGGAAATAAAGATGGCTGGGAAACACCTTAAAAAATTTCCACATTTTTAATAATTAAGGAAATGTAAATTAAAAGCACTCTAAAATATCATCTCATTCTAATAACATTGGCTAAGACAAAGAAAACAAAAGACACCAAATGCTGAAAAGGTTGTGAGGAAAGTAGAACACTCATCCACTGCGTGGGAAGGTAAATTTGTACAACCACTATAGAAACCAGTGTGGAGAACCCTTAAAAGACTCAAAATGAGCCTACCACCTGATGCAGTCATACCACTCTTGGTTATATACCCACAAAACTCATCCTACCACAAAGATACACTCACATCTTCTTATTGCAGCTTCCTTCACAATAGCAAAGAGTTGGAACCAACCCAAATGCCCCTCAACAGATGTGAATAACAAAATGTAGTACATCTACACAATGCAGTTCTATGTAGCGATAAAGAAAGATGACATCATGAACTTTGCAGGTAAATGAATGGAACTAGATGACATTATTCTAAGTGAAATAACACAGTCCCAGAAAAAAACAAAAACAAACAAATAAACAAAGAAACAAACAAAAAGATGAATGGTATTCCTCATTTGTGGATGCTAGTAGCTAATATGTAGTATAAAGCAAACTGAGTGAATATATATATATATATATGTATATATATATATATATATATTCACACAGTTGTTTCAGGTAAATATATGTGAATCCCTTATCAGGGTCTGGAGTTAACCTACCACCTATTTTCACACTTTGTTATTGTGGTATATGGGGCAGGATATGTATGCATGCTTAAGGTAATATAAAATTGAAGGGGAAATATGAATTCCTAAACATATTTTGGAATTAACATACACTTTACTTTCAGATGTCATAATTTTGTTACATGTGTAGAACATATCCACATATTTTGGAGCAATACAAATTGGAGAGAACAACAAAAAGACTGGTCAAAGAACTGACTGAAACTGTAAACTTCAATCCAAAACAATAAACCTCTACATAGAAAAAATTCAGAAAGTCTGGAGAAATTGATGTAAGACATGTATGGCAAAATGCATGAACTCAGGTGTGGTGGGGGAAATGGAATGGGGAATGAGTCTAAACTGGATTGAGAAATGTTGTATGAATTTCAATAAAAAAAGTTAAAAAGATATCCTGTGTCATTAGGGGCTGGAATCCATGTTTTAGAGTGTTAAGATATGTAACTTTCTACCTCATTTTGGTCATACTTTCTTCCACATTTCCACCTTGGCAAATTCCAAGTTCAAATAATTGACAAGGATTGAACTTAAACTTGTGGAGCTTCATTAGAACTGAGGTAGGCCATACAGGTTCCATATTTGGTATTACTGAATGTTATATTTATAATGTATATACCATAGAAAGCATGAGATTTATTTTGAAATAGGGAGTGGCTATTGCATAAGGCTAAATATCTGACTGTGGCATCATATAAAGATTCAGAATTTTCCAGTTTTGGGAGGAATTAGTTGATGTTGATGATCTGCCTTGGTATCTTAAGACCTTGTTCACTGAAGTTCAAAAACCTTTAATTTTGAGAATTCCAGATGTGCCAGAATGTTACTGTAAGGTTGTAGCCCCACCTAAATCAGGGACCTCAGCAGGCCAACTGAGGAAGTTCAGAGAAACAATTATCCTGGACTGCATTCCTCCAACCAAGGAAATGCTACAACATCCTGCAATCATGTCCCAGCAGAGACCAGAACTAGGCCTCAATTTCACTTGAGATGCTCCTTCTGATACCAGTCACAGGTCCCAGTTTCCCTCATGATGCTGCTACTGATACCAGCCACAGAACCACTTCCACACATTCCCCAGTCTCCTTGCCCCTACTTCCTTGAAAACTCACTTTCTTGTGTGCCTCGGTATAAAACTGACTGGTCATCTGCTGCTGGTCATCTTAAATCCCAACTTAACCAGGCCAGTCCCCACCCAATAAACCTAACTTCCATCTCATTGGAATCCATGAGAAAGTCACAGAAAAATATATCATTCCTAAGATAGCAACCCAAATGAATAATGCAGCAGGGGCTAGATTGACCTTATGCCCAATACAAATATCACTACCTCAAACCAGGAGCATCTTTTATACCATGAAAATCATGGTGTTAGTAACTCATAAAACCTTAAGGCTGCATTGGAAGGATTCAACTTGAGTGTTCAAAACTTACAGAACTGGGGATACCTTTGCCAATTAGTCAAGAATGTATAGAGACCATGCTTCTTTAACAATGGCACAGGATCCCTCATGTGCTGCTATTAGAATATCAAGGCCCCACTGCTTGTAGAAAGTCTGTACTCATCAACTTAACTTAGGAGTTTAGGAGTAAGATCACTTGGGCTGCATTGTCAATGTCCTTTTGTTTGCATGCAGAGACATTTTATGTCATGTATGTTCTAAATATATTTGGAGAATCATAATGAAGATAAATGTTCCTATTGGTGAAACATAAATCCTTTCCATCTATGTGGTAAAATGGGAAGACTTGCACAGTATTTTGTAATTTTCATTCTGTATCCATGTATCCAATGGCATTCTAATACACGGCTATTTGCCATGTCCCCATATCCTGGTTTTAACCATGGCTAGGGTTTACTACCAAGAATCCATTTAGTGGAACTGTGAGCAACAGATATGCTTCTAGATCTCCATGTCCAATCAGTAACAAGCCAACCAAATTTCTTCACACAGAACAAACCAAATTCATTCTATTATAGTTTTGTTAGGGATTCAACCTAAATGTTGGACAAATTTTTCATATCAGTCAATTAAATGATTACATTTTTGAGTGGCTAAGAGGCTAAGAGGTGATCCCAGAGTTGCCATCAAAAATATAAAGACATCCTTTCTTACATCTGTGAGAAGCAGACAAACACTGGGATGAGTCAGAGTAGAGTCATGGAACAGAGGTTTATCCATGTACCTGCTTGGAAGTTCATCAGAGCTCATGAAAATATTCCTGTGCATTGTTTGGTGAGCTCCTCTTTAGAGGTTATAAAGAAACATTAAATTGTGTAGCTGTTTGAAACATGGAAGTCTCTTGTCCTTAAAGAGTTGTTTAACTTTTACTATTCATAGTCTTATAAGTGGGATGTGGTATAAAGCAGGTCATGTGTAGTAGTATGCCACTGAAATTCATAAATCCAGAAGGTGTTCTTGTTGAAATCTCTAGAATACTGCAGTGTCCTGTCAAAAAAGAAGGTAGTTTCAGAGAAAAGAGACTGTATTGAAAACTGTGATAGAGAAATAAAAATCTTTAAAACTATGAACAATAGTTATTTATTAAAAAAATGTATCTAGGTCAAAGAAATCAAAACAAAACAGATGAAGCCAATTCCAGTAATGAATCCACTGCTGGAACAGATTATAAGGAAAACAGTTTGAAGACAATATATAGAGTTAAACTAACATTCTCAAAAGGAAAAAAAATTGCTTTTTAAAACATTATATAACATTATAACACTCTTTTGAGATTACTAAGTGAAAACTAGGTTTATACCTATGAAGTTCAGATATATTCTTCAGTTGATTGAAGATAAATTTTCATTCTTTCTAGCATTTTGCACTATTAATAATATTGTCCCAAGACTGTTCTTTAGAACCAGAGAATCAGCAAAGGCAAAATTTACTTTAGTTAATAAAAGTAGGGTAGATCTCTACCTATCCAGAAATATGTTGATCTTTAGAAGGGAGATATGGAAATGAATTCAACATTCCATTTTTTCGCTAGGGATTGTATGCCTTGTACTGGTTTAGATAATGGCAGTTGAATGAGCTACTTCACTGCTGAGTTTCTACACAGCAATGATTCCCTCACAATGATTGAACAGATCAGTTAGTGTATTTGTTCCCACTTGACATGAGTCACGATGTCCCTCATCAGTTCTGATTAACTGACTTCAGCCACAGAATTTTGTAGCTTCTCTTGTTTCTACCAGTCACTTTCAGGAAAAGACAAGACTTGGTTTGGAAATGTTCCTTATATTATGAGACAGAACTCTGACTGTCATGTTTTGTTACTCTGCATTATAGAGAGCAATAGGTTTCTTTTTATAAACTATGAATTCTCAATCCTAAGGCTAATGACAATAACTTCTATAACTTTTAACCTCACTGTCAAGTGTTTACTAATTCTCTTCTGTTGGGGTTTTCATCATTATCAGTTACTACACACACTCACATATAAAGGATTACTGAGTTACCAAATAAGTGTAAAACAAAGCTGTCCAATCAAAACTAAGCTTCTCCCACCTCACTGAGTGACTAAGTATACCTCAGTGCTTGCTACAATTGCTGGAAGGAGTCTTTCCAATACACTGAAGACTTCAAGAGCATTCATCTTTCAATGAATCAAACTAAATGTCCCTCAAATGATGAATGTATAATGGAAATGTTGTATAGCTTACAAGGGAGTTCCACTCAGCAGTAAGAAAAGATGAAATTACGTGAAAATTTCAGGTAAGATGATGGAACTGATGCGTTCATAATAAGTGATGTAACACAAAGTCAGAAATGCAAGCAACTTGAACTTCTGCTCAAAACAGTCAACTTCCACATGGAGAATTTTGAGAAAAAATAATCAAAAGGACATATGATAGAAAACATGTAAGCAACTTCATTTTCAGATTGCAGCATTGGTCACTTATATGTGAGTATATATCCCCATGAAACACAAGGAGCCTGAAAGTGGAAAGGAAAGACAGAGTTAAAGGATAAGAAAGAACTATCCAGAGGTGGGTAGTAGAGTATAGATGTTACCAGTGGAAGTTGTGGAAAGTAGGAGGGTTCCATTTACTGTGTGTGTGCCAGGGTGGGGATGAGGACATGAAGAGTACCATGGTTGGTGAGGATGGGACTTAGGAATGTGGTGGTATTGGGGGGAAAGTGGGGATAATGGAGATGTTTGGACCAGTGGAGGGAGCGGAAAGGAGGTTGACTGGGGCCGAGGGTAGATATGAATATACCCTGTCAGCCTAGGGAAAGCAGACAGAAATGTGAAATCCCTGCAAAATGCACATATGGTGTCTGAACATTAGTGCACATGTCTAAATCAGGGCTGTATGGCAAGGGACAAAGTATCAAACAAGAGAGACCACCCAAAATATCACAGACTATTGGCAGAGAAGTTGGTGACAGTGGTCTAGGAGACTCCCAACATAACACAGGCTATTGCCAGAGCTCTAGGTTGTTTCCCAGAACTGGNAGGCCAGTCCCCACCCAATAAACCTAACTTCCATCTCATTGGAATCCATGAGAAAGTCACAGAAAAATATATCATTCCTAAGATAGCAACCCAAATGAATAATGCAGCAGGGGCTAGATTGACCTTATGCCCAATACAAATATCACTACCTCAAACCAGGAGCATCTTTTATACCATGAAAATCATTGGTGTTTAGTAAACTCAATATAAAAACCTTAAGCTGCATTGGAAGGGATTTCAACGTTGAGTGTTCAAACATTACAGAACTGGGGATACCTTTGCCAATTAGTCAAGAATGTATAGAGACCATGCTTCTTTAACAATGGCACAGGATCCCTCATGTGCTGCTATTAGAATATCAAGGCCCCACTGCTTGTAGAAAGTCTGTACTCATCAACTTAACTTAGGAGTTTAGGAGTAAGATCACTTGGGCTGCATTGTCAATGTCCTTTTGTTTGCATGCAGAGACATTTTATGTCATGTTATGTTTCTATAATATAGTTTGGAGGAATCATAGATGAAGATAAATGTTTCTTATTGGTGAAAACTTTAAAATTCCTTTTCATCTATGTTGGTTAAAATGGGATATAGACTGCACAGTATTTGTAATTTTCATTCTGTATCCATGTATCCAATGGCATTCTAATACACGGCTATTTGCCATGTCCCCATATCCTGGTTTTAACCATGGCTAGGGTTTACTACCAAGAATCCATTTAGTGGAACTGTGAGCAACAGATATGCTTCTAGATCTCCATGTCCAATCAGTAACAAGCCAACCAAATTTCTTCACACAGAACAAACCAAATTCATTCTATTATAGTTTTGTTAGGGATTCAACCTAAATGTTGGACAAATTTTTCATATCAGTCAATTAATATGATTACATTTTTGACGTGGCTAAGAGGCTAAGAGGTGATCCCAGAGTCGCCATCAAAAATATAAAGACATCCTTTCTTACATCTGTGAGAAGCAGACAAACACTGGGATGAGTCAGAGTAGAGTCATGGAACAGAGGTTTATCCATGTACCTGCTTGGAAGTTCATCAGAGCTCATGAAAATATTCCTGTGCATTGTTTGGTGAGCTCCTCTTTAGAGGTTATAAAGAAACATTAAATTGTGTAGCTGTTTGAAACATGGAAGTCTCTTGTCCTTAAAGAGTTGTTTAACTTTTACTATTCATAGTCTTATAAGTGGGATGTGGTATAAAGCAGGTCATGTGTAGTAGTATGCCACTGAAATTCATAAATCCAGAAGGTGTTCTTGTTGAAATCTCTAGAATACTGCAGTGTCCTGTCAAAAAAGAAGGTAGTTTCAGAGAAAAGAGACTGTATTGAAAAACTTGTGAGTAGAGAAATAAAAATCTTAAAAACTATGAACAATAGTTATTTATTTAAAAAAAAATGTATACTAGGTCAAAGAAATCAAGAATAACAAAACATTCGATTGAAGCGAATTTCCAGTTAATGAATCCGACTGCTTGGAACAGATTATAAAGGAAAAGCAGTTTTGAAGACCAATATATTAGAGTTAAACTAACATTTTTTCTCAAAAAGGAAAAAAATTGCTTTTTAAAACATTATATAACATTATAACACTCTTTTGAGATTACTAAGTGAAAACTAGCTTTATACCTATGAATTTCAGATATATTCCTTCAGTTTTGATTGAAGATCAGAATTTTTCATTTCTTTCTAGCATTTTGCACTATTAATATTGTTCCAAGACTGTTCTTTAGAACAAGAGAATCAGCAAAGGCAAAATTTACTTTAGTTAATAAAAGTAGGGTAGATCTCTACCTATCCAGAAATATGTTGATCTTTAGAAGGGAGATATGGAAATAAATTCAAATTCCATTGTTTTTCCAGGCTATGTATGCCTTGGACTGGTTTAGATAATGGCAGTTGAATGAGCTACTGCACTGCTGAGTTTCTACACCGTAGTGAGTCCTCCACAATGATTGAACACGATCAGTTAGTGTATTTGTATCCCACTTGACATGAGTCACAGAATGTCCCCTCATCAGTTCTGAGTTACTGGACACTTCAGCCACAGAATTTGTGTAGCGTAAATCTCTTGTTACTAGCCGGAGTCACGTTTCAGAGAGAAGACAAGACTTGGTTTGGAAATGTTTCCTTATATTATGGAGACAGAACGCGATGACTGTCATTTTTGTTTACTCTGTACATTTAATAGGAGCAATAGGTTTTCTTTTTATAAACTGAGAATTCTCGAATCCTAAGGCTAATGACAATAACTTCTATAACTTTTAACCTCACTGTCAAGTGTTTTACTAATTCTCTTCTGTTGGGGTTTTTCATCATTTCAGTTACTACACACACTCACATATAAAGGATTACTGAGTTACCAAATAAGTGTAAAACAAAGCTGTCCAATCAAAACTAAGCTTCTCCCACCTCACTGAGTGACTAAGTATACCTCAGTGCTTGCTACAATTGCTGGAAGGAGTCTTTCCAATACACTGAAGACTTCAAGAGCATTCATCTTTCAATGAATTCAAACTAAATCCCTCAAATTGCCATTAATCTATAATGAGAATATGTTGTATAGTCTTTACAAGTGGAGTTCCACTCGCGAGCATCAAGAAAAGTATTTGAATATTACGAGAAAATTTCATGGGTAAGATGATGGAACTGATGCGTTCATAATAAGTGATGTAACACAAAGTCAGAAATGTTACCGACTTGAACTTCTGCTCAAAATCAGTCAACTTCCACATTGAGAAATTTGAGAAAGACTGAGAAGGAGTTGAAAAGCATGTGTCAGAAATACATTGAGCTCTTGTGTGTGTGGGGGATGGGGGGCACGGGTCTAGATTTTGATAATCTTGTTACATATATATATTATAAATATAGATATATTATATTAAAATAATTATATTATATATAATAAAAAAAGAATCAAAAGGACATATGATAAAAAACATGTAAGCAACTTCATTTTCACATTGTAGCATTGGTCACTTATATGTGAGTATATATCCCCATGAAACACAAGGAGCCAAGAAAGTGGAAAGGAAAGACAGAGTTAAAGGTTAAGAAAGAAATATCCAGAGGTGGGTAGTAGAGAACAGATGTTACCAGTGGAAGTTGTGGAAAGTAGGAGGGTTCCATTTATTGTGTGTGTGCCAGGGAGGGGATGAGGACATGAAGAGTACCATGGTTGGTGAGGATGGGACTTAGGAATGCGGTGGTATTGGGGGAAAAGTAGGGATAATGGAGATGTTTGGACCAGTGGAGGGAACGGAAAGGAGGTTGACTGGGGCAGAGGGTAGATATGAATGTACCCTGTCAGTCTAGGGAAAGCAGACAGAAATGTGAAATCCCTGCAAAATGCACATATGGTATCTGAACATTAGTGCACATGTCTAAATCGGGGCTGTATGGCAAGGGACAAAGTATCAAACAAGAGAGACCACCCAAAATAACACAGACTATTGGCAGAGAAGTTGGTGACAGTGGTCTAGGAGACTCCCAACATAACACAGGCTATTGCCAGAGCTCTAGGTTGTTTCCCAGAACTGGAAGATTAGTCCCTCTCACAGTAAGACATACTTAGGACAAAAGACTTGGAACAATGGATCAGGAACCAACCTGGAAGCTTTCTACCTGAAGTTTCACCCTTATAATTCTGTAGGATTCTTTTCAAGCAGCTAAGGGGTAAAATCAATCAGTGGTAAAACCCACCCCTAAATCCTAATACCAGCACAACCCAGTACCTCTATTCCTGTAATAGTGGCATTGTAATCTGGGAAGAAATCAATATCTATCAAATTGGGCATAAAAATCAAAATGATATAAAATAAAATCTATTTTACAAGAAATGCAAGAAGCTATGTTAATAACAAAGAAAGCATAGACATTGTATTTTAAGTATCAAAAGTAGTTTTTTCTAATATTTAAGTAAAGTATATGTTAATAGTTCTAGAGACATTCAAATTTCTCTTGTTGATATATAATTTATTTATTTATTTAATCATTTGTTTTACTTTATTTTGTAGGATTTAATAACAAATATTTTTTTCTTTTTCCTTCTTCACTATTACATAATATGGGTATTGTGAATTTCCTACAATACATGTATTTAGTGACCCCTCATATGTCATTATAGAAGTAGCATGTATGTAGTACTTGTGTGGATAAAATTCTTTTATTTATTTATTTATTTATTTATTTATTTATTTATTTTGTGGCTAACATTCTTTTGGGAGGTATCAATACATTACACTCCCTCCTGCCTTGTTCTCTGTGAGAAAACTAGGCATGAATTTGTCAGACTGCTGTCCAGGAAGACAGTGATTTAGGGGAGCTTATGTTCAGAACAATGGAGGAAGATTTAGTTACAGGAGTGTGGGTTCTCACACCCAAAGTCCACATTGGAAATATCACATTTGTCTATTTTGTATCTTATATTTTGTGCTTGAAGAGTTCTTTTAAGAAAATTCTAACTTTTGCCTTAAAGGTAATGAAAGAAGCTGTTGTTTTGATTGGTATTCCACTTAATCAGTAGATTCACTTTGATAGTGTGTCCATTATCACAATATAATTCTTCTGACCTATGAGCTGTGCAAGGTTTCAATTTTCTGGTGTTTTTCTCAAAAAAGGAAGGGGTTTAGAGGGCTAAGGACAATGGGGGGTAATTAGAGTGGAGAGTAAAGACAGAGGTTGAATGGCAGGAGACAGAAGAGAGATGAATGGAGGTTGATAAGCTCAGGAAGCCAGAGGGAAATGTATTGGCTAGAGAATCCCTTGAGAAATGCACATGTAGTGTCTGAAAATTAGTGTATGTATATATCCATCACCTGCAGGGCAAGGTGCACAGTGCCAGATATTATAGAACTCCTTTTGAACAGTTGGCCAGAGAAGTTGACTAGATCCCCATAATAACACAGGCTAATACTAGAGCTCTTTGTTATTTCCCAGAATTCAAATATAAGAGCCTACAGCTGAAGACAGAAAATACATTGGACACAGGACTTGGAGCAGTGGAGCAGGAAGTCACCTGGAAACCTTCTACCTGAAGTTTAGCTGTCATAGTTTGTTTTTTTTTTTCCATCAAAACCAAGACTTTATTATTTTACTGACATACTTTCACACAATAGTTTTATGCAAAACCAGGCATATTTTAAAAGGCAAACTTTCATTCTTAATGAATATATATTATTATCCAAATTATTATGCTAAATGTCCTATACATATTAAAAGTGCAAAAAATAGTACACAGCAGTATTGGTTTAAAGGCCAGGCTGATCAAGTTTTTACAGACACCTCAGTTTGATTCCTTAATTTTTCCTTAAAAGAAAGGGCATGTGTTTCTCAAACCTGGCTGAGAAGTAACTAAAAAAAAACCCAAGAATCTGAGCAGGTCCAAAGAGTCTTGAAAATATCAGATGACAAGGGATTGGGGACTTGTCTGGGAACTGGGGTCAGAGTCCCTGTTAGTGGAGATGTTTCACCACATCCCTTAGAAAGCTCATTCCCACGTCTAGTCATCTCATGAGTAAAATGGAAGAACAACAAGAGGCAAGACTCACAACCCTGGCTGTTGGACTCTCCTTCAACAGGAAATCCCATCTTTGTATTTTGCTTTTGGGGAAAACCTGCCATCTTCCCTCTATCCTAATAAACTAAGTAAGAGTAACATTTTACTTAGGGGTAAAGGGAAAAATTTTCCAAGCACAGTATCAGCAGCCAACGTACATACATTTTCTTCCCTTCTCATTACCTTAGTTTATTTTTTTACTTTTATTATTTTATTTTATTTTTTTTTTATTTTTAAGGGATTCTACAATATAATGACACAGTTGTTTGCAGATAACATTGATGTTACTCAGTACGTCATACAATTAGGTAATTGGTGCATTTTGCAAGTATCTATGTCCAAATTTTGAACAACCCAAGGTTCCCATAGTCCAGTTGGAGAAG
>VZQC01006732.1:209025-222315 GCA_009823505.1 Rhizomys pruinosus
TCTGAGCACATACAATTTCAACCACCTCATATTTGACAAGAGGGCCAAGAAGACACAATGGAGGAAAGACAGCATCTTCAGTAAGTGGTGTTGGCAAAACTGGATCACCACCTGTAGAAGAATAAAATTAAACCCCTACCTCTCGCCCTGTACAAAAGTCAATTCCAGATGGATCAAAGACCTCAACGTGAAACCCCAAACTCTGGAGGTGATAGAAGAGAAACTTGGCAGCAGACTACAAGACAGGCGTAGGAAAAGACTTCCTAAATCAGACAGCAGCTGCAAAGACATAAGATCGACATTTGACAAATGGGATCTCATTAAACTCAAAAGCTTCTGTACATCAAAGGAAACAATAAAGGAAGTGAGGAGAAGACCCACGGAGTGGGAGGAAACCTTCACTGCAGATACATCTGACAAAGCATTAATTTCCAGAGTATACAAGCTACTCAAAAAACAAAGAAGAAAACAAATGAATCACTCAAAAGATGGAGCAAAGATCTGAATAGAGACTTCACAGAGGAGGAATTAGAGATGGCAAAGAAACATCTTAAGAAGTGTTCAACATCGCTAATAATTAAGGAAATGCAAATTAAAACCACTGTGAGATGTCATCTTACTCCAATAAGACTGGCCAGGATCAAGAAAACAAACGATATCAAGTGCTGGAGAGGTTGCGGTGAAAGGGGAACACTCATCCATTGCTGGCGGGAATGTAAACTTGTACAGCCATTATGGAAAGCAGTGTGGAGAACCCTTGGAAGACTCAAAATGAGCTTGCCGTTTGACCCAGTCATACCACTCCTAGGTATATACCCACAAGACTCATCTTACTGCAGAAATGCATGCACAGCTATATTTATTGCAGCTCTGTTCACAATACCAAAAAGTTGGAACCAACCCAAATGCTGCTCAACTGACGAGTGGATAGAGAAAACGTGGTGCATGTACACAATGGAGGTCTGTGCAGTGGCAAAGAAATACAGCATGATGAGGTTTGCAGCTAAATGGATGGAGCTAGAAGATATTATATTAAGTGAAGTAACACAGTCCCAGAAAAACAAACCACGAATGGTATCTCTCATCTGTGGATGCTAGCGCCAATAACCCAGTTGTAAATATTTCTTGTGGAGAGGGATGCATATTAAAAGAACAACAGAAAGACTGCATCAGAAAACTGACTGAAATGGTGAATCGGGAGGGGTGGGAGGGGTGGGAGGGGCAGAGGGACACGGGTGTATATTCGATTAATGTATATTTAATTGACATGAGTTCAACAAGTATCCAATTTTGCCCAGACTCTGCCTACAGGTTACATGGTGTTTTAGGACTTAGTAAAAGTAAATATGTGTATATTAAACAACATTGCTTTAATGGTTCTGATAAAAACGGTAATGCACCTTAGTTAATTGGAAATATAAATTGTTGTTGTCCACATTTGTTTTATTCAAAATCTGTATAACAATAACTTTGGGATTGGCACATACAAATGTTTTCTATAATTTTTCTGTGGTACAGTATCATCTTGTAGCATTCTCTTTTACCTGTAGGATGATTTAACTTAAGAAACTAAGTTTGCTTCCCAAGTTAATGACATATAGTCACCCAAAATAGCTTGGGTGAATTTGATGAAATTTGCACCATGATTCCTGCCTATAGGTCAAAACGTCACCAACTTAATGGCTGAGAAAGAAACGACACAGCTTTGCATGTGTAGGCTATACCAGGAAGTGCCAGCAGAAAGATTGGCCCATCCAAACATTGAAAGGAAGAAAAGCCTCAGACTGCTACAGGCATCAAACCCCTCTGTGGATCCTACTTGTAACAACTATTTATAATGAATCCTAATGAAACTTACCTTCTAGGTGCCACAAAGTTTTAATATGAGAGATTTTCTTACCTCTCCTTCATAGAACAAGGTGGAATATGATGCTGATGAGGTCATTCTCTAACTGTAAATTGGAGCCAACTGTTATAGAGGTAATCTCTTATAAAACCGGTAAAACTGCCTTCTTTAATTGACTAAATAGACATAGGAACTATGAAAAGTTCTATTCATAACCAAATATAATACTAAAGTCTCCTTAAGCTGTGCACTTAACCAAAATATATTAATACAGGAGAGCTCTCATATTAGCAATGGATTATTCCACCAAGGAGATGTTGGCCAGGGGATCCAAGCCTCCTCCCCCCCAAAAGGTAAAGTCTTCTTGCCTATAAACTGGGATACCTGCAAGAAGAGAGGTGATAAGGCCCTGCTGTCGAAGACCTGATGTAAAAATGGGAAAGATGTATTGAGACCTCACTTGCAAGTGTACAGTTGGTCTCTGGAATACCAGAGAGTGTTACCAAAGGCCACTAAACCAATAAAGCAAACATAGGTCTCCTTGAGTCAAGCAAGACTCCTCTGTCAGCATCAGCTACACCTCATCTGCCTGGAAATACTGTGCAGCAGTGGCAGCCATATGCCTGTATATCCCAAATCTAATTGGCTATTAGCTCTCTCCTTGGAGGAATAACCCATGGCTGATGCAACAAGCTTACACCCTCTAGTGGTTAGGAGATGTTATAAGCCACAGTAAAACCCTGTCATATTTTACAGAAAAAAAAATGTAATTCATGGATTAACATACTATCCAAATATCTGTGTCTATACCAAACTAACCTACCATAACAATTAGTACTTTTTAAATACCTATATATCTAATTGCTTGTGCTTCATTAGTAGGATTGAAAGGTTATTCCTGGACAAACTGTCAGCCCATGAAAGGAAACAGCTAGAATTGACCAGAGTCCAAAACGACAGCTCCACAGAAATAGACTGTTTTGCTTCTTGTCCACCTGTGCCCCTTTTCTAAGCCTAGGGAACAATCTTCGGAAGAGGGGGCATGGTAGAATGTAAGGGCTGCTATTGGGGTGAATGGTGATACTACAGCAGTATAGTCTGGACACTCATTTGCTGAACTTGATTGAACATACAAGCTCCCCCTGCTGGATGGTGGGACCCATGGGCTGTGTGGGTTTGGGCACAACTGCTTGCAAATTGGTTTTACATGAAGGATGCTTGTACTCATAAATTATCACTTATTGTTAAAAAATGAAAAAAAAACTAAAGGAAAGATGCAGGACAGTTATGGCAGAATGCATGATCTGGGATGGGGTGGGGGGAAGGGAAAGGGAAATATGCCTGAACTGAATTGGAAAATGATGTATGAAATACACAAAGCATCAATAAAAAAAATTAAAAAAAATAAAAATAAATAAAAAATAAAATAAAATTACAAAAAAAGAAAATCTCATCCTAAAATTCATATAGAATCAGAAAAGATGCTAGATAGCCAAGGCAATTCTAAGCACAAAGATAAGCACTGGAGAGTTACCACCGGTAGTTAAAGGGCAGAAGGAGCTCAACAAAGGGTGGACCATAGGAGACAAGTATTATGAAAGATGGAATAGGCAATATGAGGATACTTTAAAGAGTAGGAAGAAGAAAATGTTAGACAGGGAGAGAAGGAGAAGAGAGATTAAATTTATAAAAATCTAAAGGTAAATATATTAAATATCTACTGAAAGTTTATACATAAAATATTTCTACATGCATCCATGTATATAGCTGAAGGTGATATAGCAATAAACACTGCCAGACAGGGGAAACATACCTTTGAATTTTAGGCCAGGCAGTCCAAGAGACTCCCAAAATTACAAAGGCTATTGCCATGGTCCTTGATTGCCTCCCAGAAATTGATGATAAGACACTATTGCTGAAGACAGGACATACTTTGGACAGAGACTGGAGAAATGGAGCTGGAACTGACCTGGAAGGAAGTGACCTCCCTGAAGTCTAACTCTCATAGCTTTGGAGAACACTGTGCAAGCTGTTAAGGGAGAACATCAATGATTGATTCAACCTTAGCTTTATGGAGAAATAACTACAACAATAAGTGGCACAGCAAATTATCTTGGAGTAGTAGTTGCACTTTTATCTTGGGGATAATCAACAGATAGTTAATTGAATTTAAAGCCCACTCGTTGGGAGGAAACTCATGTGTAGTGCTCTAAACTGGCAAATACACATGGCTGGAGAGGTCCTAGATCTTACAAAAACCCAAGGATGTCACCTCCCTAGAAAAATGTAATTTCTAAATATGTGCTAAATATGGATCCTTATATTTAAATACAGGTATGCCAGTCACCACTCATCAAGGAGCTCCTTTAAAAATATATGGTGACTATTACAGAGTTCCACAGCTGATCACACACAAAATTTAAGTGTCTGTGAAAGCTCCAAGTATAAAATGCACATATATAAAGAAACATCTACACCTAAGGCTCACAATTCATAGGAACAAGTGTTTGAGACAATGTAAATTTATCACTCAACTCTCATCAATGAAGCTCCCTCATGCCAAAGACATCAATGAATATAAAAGGTCACAAATGTCCAAAGTGTAGAGAGTAAGTGTCTTCAGAGTGTGGGTCCTTAGACAGAAATCCTATGTTAAAATTCACCCACTCAGTTCTCAAAGTCCATTACACAAGAGGGGAGAAATATTTTCAGAGCCAGGGGAGGAGGTGAGTGACAATAAAGAAACAGTGTTACAGGATTCTTTGCTCATATGTACATACAACAATCATGCCAGCATGCAAAAACCAGGCAAATTCAAGCAGGCAAAATCCCAGCATAAAACTGTGGAAGTGGGCAGCAGGCCCCAATATTAGGCAAAGAACTATATTGTGTAGCTAATTACTCCCTGGTGAGAAAGTAATGAACTTCTTTAGGGACTGACTCCAGATAAGGTACAGACCCCAGTGGATGAAATGGTACGGAGGGACATCTGGAGACACTAACTTCACTTGATGGTCCTTAATATAAAAGAGAGAATGCATGAACTCTACTGGGGGTCTATGGGAGTGTGACTGTGGGGAGGTAAATATAAAGATGATTAAGATGTTGTGAATAAAATCCACTAAATACAATAAAAATATACAACCTACCCAAATACACAAGCTTATGGATGGCAAGTACCATTTAAACTACCATGAATTCTTCGGTATAAGTTATTATTACCATGATTTTTAAAAAGTCACACACATACAAATATATATATATATATATATATATCCATATATATAGTTTCTGTCTCAGTCAGGTACAAAAATTATTATTTAGCAATGGTGTCTACTTAAGGAAGTTTAACATGGAGGCCAAATATGGCTTTAAAATATATATTTTAATATTATAAATATGTTTGGAAACAAAGTCATCATCCTTAAACAATTTAAACTGCTACAAAATTTTGATATTTTCCAGCATAGAGCTGGGGAAATGGCAAGGAGATCCCAAACTTTCCTGAGGAGCTATTAATGTCTGATTACTGCTGGGTGATCTTTAAGGGAGCTTGTCTAAATAGGCTAACCAGACTTCAATGGATGAACGTGCACTGAGGGACATCCGGGTACAAAACCTCGAATGGATAGACCTTAACATATATTACAGAATGCATTAAAAGTGGTGAGGGGTGCCTGTGAGGAGTGTGCATGGTGGAGGGTTATAAATATTAATGATTAATGTATGTAATTTATCCACAGAAACTCAATAAAATATAAGAAAAATATAAAAAAAATTCTAGATAATTTCAGAGAATGAACAGAAGAGGATAGAGAAGTTAAAAGATAGAGATTGAAAGAAACAAAGACAGAGAAAGAGACAAGGAATAAGACAGGGTATCCGTTAGTACACTCTGGACTACAGGGAGGCTGTTTATTCCAGTGAGGAACTGATGGAACCAGAGCATTTGAATGAGGGGCACATAAGACTGGGGAAGGAGATGGATACGCAGATGATGCCGAGGTCTCATAGGCCACATTGTGAGCGAAGAGTACTTTTCCAGGGAAAAGTTCCACATTTGATTCCTGAGTAATTAATTCAAAGTTAAGAAATCATCCAGGTTTGAGGGAGGAATGTTTCTGGATAAGAGATGGGAACAGTTTAAGAGTTTCCCAGGTCCATCACAAGAGAGCAGCAAATTAAAAGGTGCAGGCAGTGATGGGAGATAATTTTGGAAAGGCCAAAGGAAGTGCCCAAAACAAGTTTTATCAAGAATGTCACTTGAGCTTGAACTTAATGAAGATGAGATATTTGAAGAGAACTTAGTAATAAACTTAAGACACCTGCCCTGTGATAAGGCCATGCATTCCAGGGTATAATCAATCTCAGTGTCCATTACTAAATTATGACCAAACAAATCCACTTGTAAAATGCTGCAACAGTTTACTATGTTGTTAAATTTCCATGTTTTGCTCTTAGAGAGTGTTTAAATGTCAAGTGTATTTTAAAAGAGAGTAAGTTCTTTCTTCTTAAGGGTTTGGGTATTAAATTTAGAGCTACTTTGAAATTTCCTCTCAGGTGCATGTTCAGAGAATTCAAGAAATTAATAAATAGCCACGGGTGAGGGAGATATCTTGGGAGGCATTGTATAATGCCCTAATATGAAAATGGATAGGGAAATATTAGAGTAAGAATGGGTAAAGATTGGGAGGATAGGTAAGAAGAGGGAATGAAAGGAGGGGTAAGGGACTCTACAGACCCTTAGAAAGAGCCTTATGGTAAATCACTGCTCACCTACTTAGAGGAAATCATTAAGGCTAAGGAAATATATATGAACGACAGATTATTAGGTGATCCACCTTAGACCACTTATCCTAAGCCTCTAATAAATATCCCATAGTCATATAGCTGGTTCTAAGTATATTAAATAAAAGATTTAAAGGAAGGATATTGCCATTTCTAGATATTGTAGGCTAATGAAATAGTGAACGCTCCATGCCAGGAATTAAAATATTTTGTATTTGACCTGGTGTTTAGGGAATTACCTTACAAGAATCCAATCACTATCATCAAATTTTTTAAGGTTTTTATAACCTTTATGATTGAAACAACTGCCTTAGGTAGGTGAGAAAAGCACTCTATCTAGAAGTAATTCAAAGCCAATTGGCAACATATTTATTTGCTGTAAGACACAATCATTTTCTTTAGTTAAGTCTTACAGTCAAAAATTAGTTATGTTTGTAGACTATCCTAGAATTCAGAACATTTAAAATATATCACAGATATCAGGAAAGAATGGCTAATGATTAGGGTCTAGAGGTGTTGGAAACTGGCTTTCATCTGAGTCTCTCCGGAAGTCTAGATGGAGAACCAAGAGGCTGAAAAGAACAGGCTGAGTTTCTGCTGCTCCAACCTTAATTATGACAGATGAAGCAGTGGTGATAGGACTTGTAGATGTCAGTTGAGGATGTAAATAGAATTGGATAAGGGCTAGTTCAAACAGCTTTGAGTTGTCTGATATCCTGTTAGAGGAGTTTAGGATAGATGTCCTGTCCTACTTGAATATGAAGGCGTAACCTCAGAAATGCAAAGCTAGGCTTGGACCTGTATTTATCCAGTAGCATCAAGAGCTTGGCTACCCAGTCTGAATGATAACACAGACCGACCCAGATAAAAGCCTGACAGAGGGGAAATGTAGAGACAAGAAATCCAAATAAAAGCAGGATTCTTACACATTGACAAACCCTGACTTCTTGGATTCTGACCCAGGGGTATATGATGATTTATTCAAACAAAGCCTAACTCAGAATAACCCATGGAACTTCAAGCCTCCTAGCTGGAACAGACAGTGGAAGTTGTAGACAAAACCACTGTCTTGCCAGACAGTGTGATGCCCTCTTTTTATATGTTCAAATAGGCCCAGGAGCTAAGAACAAGCAATTTCTCTTAACTGCCATAAAGGGACCAATTCCCCCATGTATGTGGAGGGACAATTTTCAAGAACACATTCAAAAATGTTACATGGATACAAAAAATAAACCCCAAAGAAGTTTCCAAACTTTTTAAGGAGAGGAAATGAAAGTAACTTAATACTGCAAACTGGGAAAATTCACATCAATATGGGACAGGCTAGAAGAAATTCTGGTTGTGAATGAAAAATATTTTATTTTTACTTTTATTTAATTTTTAAAATATTTTTAATTAATTAATTAATTAATTAATTTAATGTGTATGAATGTATTGTCTGCATGTAGGTCTGTGCACCCATGTCGTGCAATGCTCCGGAGGTCAGAAGAGAGTGTCGGATTCCCCTGGAACTGGAGTTAAAGACAGTTCTAGGCAGCCATGTGGGTGCTGGGGATCGAACCTGGGTCCTCTGCAAGAGCAATCAGTGTTCTTAACCGCTAGGCCACCTCTCCAGCCCCTGAAAAAATATTTTAATAGATAATAGAAGATAATCTACAGATATCTCAGAAATTAAATTCTTCTGAGAGAAATCTTTGTCTAAATATTTTGACCTTAGTAAACAATTTGATCCTGAAAAATCATTGAAGTAATTATCCTTGTCACTCTGTCCCTGACTCTGTTGTTTTGTTATTTTTTATTAATCTGTTGAGCTAAGGATCTTGTTAAAATAAGCAAACTGTGACATTAAAATCCAGTTCCCAGGGATCCTCCAAGGAACATCAATCCTGTAATCAGGCACTACATTTATTAACTACTTGGCAATGTTCCTTTCCATGAACTTATTCTTTCAGTTCACATAGTGATGCTACAATTTTCCTTGCTCTTTTCTGTGTGTTTGCATTTCTGGTTTTCAGCTCTAACTCAAATATATCTTCCACACAAACTTTTAGGACATAAAGATTAATTGAATCTATGTACAGTCATTAAGAGAATAGTTACTATGGGCCTAGGCACTTGTCATTAACTCCCGACATAGAAAAATTCATATGTTTTAGTTCTGAGAACCCTCCACTTTTCAAAATTGCTTTGTATTGACCAGTATTTCCTGAGATGTATTTTGATTGCATTCAGACTCGCTCATCACTCTTGTCCTATTCCTACTACCTTCCCTTCCCCTCAATTCAGATCTTTCTTTATTATCTGTCATTTAATTTTCTATTTTTTTTAATTTTTGGACTTTTAAAGGTGTAGCTTTTTTAATCTGTGGCTCTTAAGTGCTGCTGGGAGTGTGACTGTGCTTTGGAGTCTGGTCAAGTGACCAGGCATCGTTCCAGTAAGGGAATAAGAGTGTCTCCCAGCATCTCTCAGTTGACAACAGGTCTTCAGCTGTGGCTGGGAATTCCCCACACCCCAAATCCAAGCTGTGCCCATGTTTGGCTTGGATTAGCACTGGTCTTTGCAGGCTCTCATAAGCACTGTGTTCGTATGTACAACTACCCTGTGATGAGCAGAGAGCATAGTTTACTCTTATTAATCAATTGTCCATAGCTGTTTCAATCCTTCTGCCTCCTCTTCTACCATGATCCCTGAGCATTGAGGAGAGAAGCTGTAATAGGGTGTCCTTTTTATGGTGGAGCACTCCACAGGCTCTTATTCTTTTTATTTTGATATACTGAAATTTGCTGCAAGAAGAACCTATTATGATCAGAGTTGAGAGTTATACTAATGTAGAAATCTATTAACAGGTCATTGTGAATCATTAATATTATATCTATTGAGCAGCTGAGAACCATCCATTAATTTACATTAGTAAATTGAGTCCTTTGCTAATGGTATTAGTGAGTTTACAGTTATGCGCTCTGCATTGTCTAGCCACAGGTTCTTGTCATGATAATTGTCAGGTATGGAATCTCTCTTATGAAGTTGACTTTAAATCCAATATCAAGGTAGTTGTTTATTGTCATTTGTTTTATGAATCTTGGCCACTCTGATGGTGGTAAAATGAAATCTCAAAGTATTTCTCTCTTGCATTTCATTCATGGCAAAATGTTGTCCTTTTTCAATGTATTTCTCATCCATTTGTGTTTCATCTTTAGAGAAACCTGTTTTTACTTCCTTGGGTCAACTTCTAATTGGGATACTTTTTTTCCTTTTTGGATGGTTAGTTCTTTGTATATTCTAGAAAGTAACTCTCAATTAGACATATAGTTGGTAAACCTTTTTGTTTCTATTCTATAGGTTGTCTCCTTCAGTTGATAGTATCATTAAAAATAGAGAAGACTGGAGCTACAGAGGAGTCTTAGGTGTTAAGACCACTGTTTTGCTCTTGTAGAATACCCAGGGTCAATTCTCAGCATCCACATGATGGCTCTCAATTGTCCCTGACTTTAGTTCCAGGAGAATTCAACAACCTCAATCTCATTGATTGTTACTATTTTAAAATATTTGTTGTTTTTTAACATTTGTAATGCATTATATCTAAGAATTTATCCCTATCTTTTACATTTACCAATTTTGTGGAATATATAGATTTTTTCTTTTTTTAAGTTATCAGGACTTTTTAAAAAATTTTTATTTATTCTTCTATGTGTATGAATGTACCATCTGCATGTAGGTTTGTGCACCTGTGTCATGCAATGCTGCGGAGGTCAGAAGAGGGCCTTGGATTCCCCTGGAACTGGAATTAAAGACAATTCTTAGCCACCATGTGGGTGCTGGGGATCAAACCTGGGTCCTCTGCAAGAGCAGTCGGTGCTCTTAACCACTAGGCCATCTCTCCAGCCCCTATATAGATTTTTTTCAATTATGATCTGATGGTTTTCTGAATTTCCTCAGTGTCCATTGTCATTTTGTCCTCATCATATCTTGGGTTATTCAGATGAATCCTTTCTTTCTGATAGTTACTTTGGCCAACAGTTTGTCAGTCTTGTGAAACTTTCAAAGAACCAGCTGTTTCATCTCATTGATGCTTAGTATTATTTTCTTTGTTTCTATTTCTTTAATTTCAGACTTGATTTTATTTCTTCAAGCCTAGTATTTTTAGTTGTTGGACATTTTGGTTTTCCAAGTCCTTCAGGTGCATCTTTGAGTTATTTCAATGAGCTGTCTCTGATTTTCTGATGTAGGCCCTTAGCGTTATAATTTTCCACTTATGCCTTCCTTATGTCACATATGTTTTGGGACAAGATATCTGCTGTTCATTCTCTTCTTGAGGAAGAAGTCTGTATGGACTAATTGTATCTAATGCAATTTACGATTCTGATGACTGGCTACTGACATGTATTCTACAACTATTTTATCAGAAAGTAAAAGACAAATCTGTAGTTTATAAGCTCCATATTTGATCATCTTCATTTAATAAAAGTATGAAAGGAGAGGGATCTTAAATGGGGGATCCTGTTCCTGAGGGAGTGTGGAGATTTTTTCAGTACCTGCAGGAACATTGAGAGTAAAGCTCTTGACATTTGTGTAAGATATCCTGTGTCATTAGGGTCTGGAATCCACATTTTAGATTGTTAAGATATGGAAATTCCTTCCTTAATTTTGGCCATTTTTCCTCCACGTTTCCACCATTGCAAATGGCAAGTTCAAATAACTGACAAGGACTGAGGTTAACCTTGTGGAGCTTCAGTAGAATTAAGGTCACGCCAGCCAGGTCTGTATTTGCTGGTACTGAATGTTATATTTATAATGTATATACCATAGAAGGCATGAGGATCATTTTTGAGATAGGGAGAAGCTATTGCATAAGGCTAAATATCTGACTGTGGCATCATATAAAGATTCAGGTTTGGGGGCTGGAGAGATGGCTCAGCAGTTAAGAGCACTGACTGCTCTTGCAGAGGACCCTGGTTCGATCCCCAGCACCCACATGGCAGCTGAGAACTGTCTTTGACTCCAGTTCCAGGGGAATCTGATGCCCTCTTCTGACCTCTGCAACATTGCATGACACAGGTGCACAAACCTACATGCAGACAGTGCATTCATACACATAAAAAATAAATAACAATTTAAAAAATTCATGTTTTCCATGTTTTGGGAGAAATGACTTGATGCTGATGATCAATGTTGATATCATAAGACATAAGACATTGTCCTCTGGAGCTTAAAAGTCTTGAATTTTGAGTATATACAGTTGTGCCAGAATGTTAGCTAAGAGCCAAAGACATAAAGCATAATTAATATAAGAAACAGGCTATGAAAGGTTAAAAAGTGTAAATCTATCATAACCCCTTGAGGGTTAAATTTTTTTTTGTATTTTTGAGACAGTAATGATTGGAAAACCCCCATTTTTTATCTACTCATAGGCCAGGGACTTAAAAGACATAAAATCAAAGAATTTAGAGGACAAGACTGGCCAACTATAGCCCCACCTCTAAAAAATAATTGTGGACACTAAGAAGAGTGTAGTTCTGACACGAGGGAAGCTCTTAGCATTTGTTAAATAAGAAGGATGGGAACAGCTTTTTCCTTGCAGAAACAGAATATCACCTTTTTATTACTTCTGAAAGTCCCATTAAAGGAGGAGATACTCAAGATAAGAAACTGATTTAAATTTGATAAATTTGTGTGCACAGGTTATTCATTTATGAATGCCCTTGGTGTCTCCTGTGGTCAGAGAGTCATTGCACAGTTAAGATACATGTGTGAGAGCTCGAGAGATGGCTCAGTGATTAACAGCACTGACTGCTCCTGCAGAGGAACTGGGTTAATTTTCCAGCACATGGCAGCTAACCACCATCGTGACCTCCAGTTCCATGGATCCAACATACTCTTCTGGCCTCCACAGGCATTGCACAACATAGGTGCACTTACATGCATGCAAAAAATATGCTCAGACCTATAAAATAAAAATAATAAATGAAAAGTTTTGAAAAGATAAATGTGTGATGAAAGAGACTGCATAGGTTACCCATGTTAAGCATTGGGATCAGTGTTTCACTTTTGATGGGGATTATTCAGCAACATGGTAATAAACAGTAGAGGCAGATCATGATCAATTATTTTTGAAAGAACAGGGCATCTTGAGAGCATTGCAAAAAGCATTCACCAGGTAAGGCAAAGATGAAGTGTAATAAAATAATTATCAAGAGATTTCTCGATTGAGATAATTGCAAAATTAGGTGCAGTCTATCATGGGTTCATAAATTATCTTATTTTATGATGGTTTTGTGGGTCAATTTTTTTATTTTATTTATTTCTGTATGTGTATGAATGTACTGTCTGCATGCAAGTCTGTGCACCCGTATCGTGCAATGCCGCGGAGGTCAGAAGAGGGTCTCGGATTCCCATGGAACTGGAATTCTCCTGGAATTGGAGTTTCAGACGGTTCTCGGCTGTCATGTGGGTGCTGGGGATCAAACCCAGGTCCTCTGCAAGAGCGGTCAGCGCTCTTAACCGCTAGGCCATCTCTCCAGCCCTTGTGGGTCAATTTTGAACAGATTGTATAAGACCTAGAATGGTTTAATGACTTAACAGTCTATCCTATGCCTTCTTGAATGTTTATAGAACTAATGTATTTCACTAGCTTTAATTTTTTTTTTTTTTTTTTTTTT
>VZQC01006732.1:227983-256620 GCA_009823505.1 Rhizomys pruinosus
CAATGTTAATTCCTTCACTCACTATTCCCACACCCTTAAAATCCTTCCCACACATATTCCTTAGGCTCTGCCGGAATGAATAGCAAAACTCATTAATTTCTTTAGTGGTATACGCACCTCCTCGGACCACACTTTCTATCTCACCTTGAGGGGCTTTCTTAGACTTCAATCTGGTTATAGGTCAGAAGGCAACAATTGTTGGGCCCCGAGGACATTAGCTCCCACTGGGAGGGGGGATTATTTCCTCAGGCAAGGGTGGGGGGAGGGATCTGCAGGGTGTGGATTCTGTCTGAGGGTGGGGAGTTAATTCCTCAGATAAAGAAAATCCCTCAGAATCCGAGGGTTCAAAATCCTCATCATCATGGTTCTCCCACACATCTCATCCCAAGTTTCAGGGTTCCACCCCTTCCCCACCAGTGCTCTCACTTTAACTGCTGACACCTTCTGGCTGGGAATTAAATTTGCATTGTAAATTCAGCCAACCGTTATAATAAGGGCTCCAGCTTGATTTTCTGCTGCTTTAGCTCGTTGGCTGCTGGAGAGAAGATTCTCTTCCGAGCACACTTGGAAACCTTTTAAACTGTTGTTTCGAATCGGAGTGGTCATTTTTATCACCAAGCTACTTATTTTCCTCTATCAATTTATCCAGACATGCTAGGAGACAACAAGGCAACATCATTATTTTTCTGATTTTTCTGTCAATTTTCTAACGTTTTATATATGAGTCGCATAAATTCCTTGCTTCTCATAAGAGGGAGTTAGGTGAGTAAAATGGATCTTATCTTCATAATTAGACAAATAGTCTGCACCAAGGTTGATCATTCCTCTTCTTCGCACCCAGGAGAGCCTCAGTACACTCTAGGCTTCATTGGGTTGGAGAGCTGGCTCCAGAGGCTACCAAGCTCCACTAAAGAAATTATCATTTTCAATTCTGTTTTCTAGAACCACTTCTGGTACCAAAATCTGTATGGTCGCAGGGTTCTTAAAGAAACAGAAGCAACAGGATGAAGTATAATCATAATATATAAATTTATTGATTTGCTCATGTGTGGAGCTCAACAGTAGCGCCAACTGGAGAGGCCGGGAATCCAGGGAACTGCTCAGTCCAGCAGGACTGGATGTCTCAGTAGTCCCAGTCTGTGCTGAAGGCCGAAGGATTCCAGGGAGACTGCCTGTCTCAGTAAACGCTGGGATCCAAAAGGTTAATCCAGAGCACAAGGCAAACTCACCAGATGAGCAGAAGCAAGGCCCGCAGGAAGAAGAAACAGGGGCCCAGTCCCACTGCCCTGCCATGGCCTTAAATACTGCCTGCCGGCAGAAGGTAACACCCACATTTGGGGTGGGCCATCCGGGTTGAGGTGGTCCAATCAGAAGACCCTTTTCTCTTATTTGTTCCTTAGTCCAGTCAAGTTGACACCCAGGATTAACCATGACAAGCAGTATGTTTATGTGCATCATAGGGGCTGGAGAGATGGCTCAGTGGTTAAGAGTGCCGACTGCTCTTGCAGAGGACCTGGGTTTGATTCCCAGCACCCACATGGCTGCTAAGACTGTCTTTAACTCCAGTTCCAGTGGAATCTGACGCCCTCTTCTGACCTCCGTGGCATTGCACGACACGTGTCCACCAACCTACATGCAGACAGTACACTTGTACATATAAAAAAATGTGCATTGGGGCTGGAGATGGCCTAGCGGTTAAGAGCACTGACTGCTCTTGCAAAGGAACTGGGTTCAATCCCCAGTACCCACATGGGGCTGAGAACCATCTTTAACTCCAGTTCCAGGGAAATCCAACACCCTCTTCAGACCTCCGTGGCACTGCATGACACAGGTGCACAAACCTACATGCAGACGGTACATTCATACACATAAAAAATAAATAAAATTTACAAAAATGTGCATCATCAAAGTACAAGGAATTTAAAAATAATAAACTGTTAGCTCTTGTTCTATCTGAGTTCTGAAACCGGGGAAGGAGCACCTCAAGGAGATGGGAGACTAAAGAGAACAGGAAAATCCACAGGCCAGTGTGACATAATTTATCATCTCTGGGCAATAGTCTTCTAGCCAGCAAGATTTTCATAATCCTACATGTAAGCACTCAGCCCCACAGGCAGTGTCACACAGGCCTTGCAGTCAGGGGAAAGGACTGCAAGTAGGCATCAAGCCTGAAACCTGCAGATGGACACACAGGCACACTCAGATGCCCCCTCTGGTTTCCATGGTGTACCTATACAGAATCACACAAACATGTTATTTTACCAGATGTGACCCATAGTTATATAACAATAGGTTACATTATTTTTTTATACCTGTATCCTGAGTGCTCATGGTTCCCTGGACATATGGTTGTTGTCATCTTAGCTCTCTGTGGGTATCCATATTGGTACCATGTTTAATTAACTTTAATTATATGTTTTTTTTCTTATTCCCTTCATTCTGACAATGGCACATTCATATATATTATTGATTCTATGTTTGTATCTATATTATAATTACATATTTCTCTACTGAAATCACTATGATTATTTTGATACGTAAAGAGTCCTTTGTTTTAAGGTAAGTTAATACTTGAAAAATTTGTCAAAAAGACAAGTATAATGTTTCTTATAGTATTTCATCTCTTTAGTTATTCAAGCTTCTCCCATGATTGATAAGAGCACAGATAAAAGTATGTCATCAGCATATTTGAGTTTTGATCCTGAGGTTTTTAGTTCCTGGCTTTGCTGTTCACACTGGGTGGCAAAGAAAAATTCTGGGATCAGGACAAAGTAGACTTGGACCAAGATCAAAGATGTCACAGAAACAGGACACTGAGGTGATGGGCAGGAATTCCAGCCTTGGTTTGCTGCAATATTTACCTGTGCTGTCATCATCAAGATTAGCACACCTTCCTGGTGACCTAAGACGGTGCCGTGAGGGAGTATAAATATGAAGCTGAGACCTTCGCTCTTGTCCGGATCCTCAGAAGACCAGACTCTACTTTCTAGATCCCAATTGACCACCATGAAGCTGATAGTTTTGCCCTTGGTTTTGGCACTCTGCATCTCTTGCAAAGGTGAGCAATGCAGGAGTCTTTTCACTTACAGTAAGCCCATAGATATTCCCTCTGTAGTGCTCATCACTGTCTACTTCAAGTGTCTGCTTCCCTGGGACATTGGTCTTCTACCTCAGAGTGGGATACTTCACAGCCATACCTGACTTTTATTGTATTTGGACTTGCTGAGTTTAATGGGAGGGGAGAACAAATGTGTTTGTGTGTGTGTGTGTGTGTGTGTGTGTGTGTGAATGTGTATAATTTTTTTTTTCTGGATCATTCTTAATTCAGTTTTTGCTGTGATGATACTGTATTGAACAAGCAATATCAATAAGTTTGAAGTGCTACATTGATGAGGGCAATATCAGATCAGAAGACCATCTTCCTTTAAAGTATTGATGTATTTTACGTAAAGTTTCCCTGTAAACAAATTTTACAGGGAAACTTTACGTAAAATAGCCAAATTCCTAAAGAGTTAAAAGAATCCAGTTAACCTGTGAGACTAATTGAAATGCTAATCTGTGAGACTAATGAAAAGTCATTATCAATTATGATTAAAATAGAAAATTGAGTAAAAATAAAATAAAAATATAAATAGCAATTCACTTTTTACATTTCAATGTTTAAGAAAAAGGGAAGAATACATTCAATCACAGTTTATGTATGAAAATGCTGGGTACTTAAGGGATATCTTTTCTGTACCCCCCAAAAAATCTGTTTTCTAAATCTCTGGGTAGGACACAAACATACCTTTCCCTTTCCTGTGTGGATCCAGAATTGAATTGATGATCATTCTTGTTATGATAGGAGAAAATGTTTTTAAGGAAGAGAACTGTTGGAATGCACATCATATATCCATTGCTGGAGCTAGTACTACACACAGATGACTGTGCTTCAGCTTTCTAAAGAAGAGTCATACTTGGATTGTTACAACAAATTAAAACAATGTGTGAAAAATTCCTTCCAATACAACATAATAAGTATCAAATCCAAAGAGACCAATTACTATAGCATTTTGAATTTTCTCTTCCTTGCAACTGGATTTTCTGGTTTGGAGCTGAGAAAAGGGAAGAATTTTCTGCCGTTTGCCTTGGAGGTTATAGGACGAATTTGTTTGGTGTTAGTGTTATTAATAGGAAAATACCTGCTCAACCCAAATGGTAGTGGTTGAATGTGTATTTCCTGTGACTTAGGTTTTGATATCAAGTATTTCTAGATAACACAAATATGTTCATTTTCACCTGTGGCACTCATTTTACATTCCTGCAGGTTATCCCAATTCGAGAAGTGATGACAAATTTGCTGATGGGAGCTTGGGAGACAGAGAATCTATTCCAGCTGCCCGTGGTGAAGAGGAAGTGGTTGTACTAGGTCCTCCTGTCGTAATTGTAGGTAGGACTGTGGGGCCCCAGTTCCTTGGTATTATAAATCAGTTCAGGAGAGGTCAAAACAGGTTCTGATAGCTATGAAACTATGTAGGTATAAAATTATTTCGTATTATAGAATTCTTTGTTTCTTTATCACATGTGATCTTGGATAGGAATCCAGCACTTGGTGTTCTGGACTGGAACTGATGGAGGAAGGTAGTAGCTAAAAATGATCTTGTAATTTCTTTTTCAAATCAGTTTTGTAATAACAGTAGCATTACTACATATAGAAGAAATTATGCTAGAGAACCACAGGTTGTTTTTTATGTTGTTATATCTATTTTGTTTTGATAACATAAGTTGTATTTACTTTGAATATACAGGATAAATTTAGGATTATTGATGTATCTTCAGAAGAGAATCCCTTCTTTTTCTGTACATGGGAAGACCTGTGCAGACAGGGTGACTAGAGATGAGGTAGATAAAGTGAAATTTGTTTTCACCCACATGGTAAAACAGCAACTGGAAGCAGTGGCAGTGCTGACTCCATGTGCATCACCGTGAGCCAATGGGATCTGAACTGATTTCATCTGTTAAAGCCTGTCCTTCCTCTGACAGAGACGGTGTCTGGGGTTTCAAAACAGAAAGGACGTAAACCAAAAACAAAAAAGCCGGGCGTGTGGCTCAGCCTTTAATCTAGCAGTCAGGTAGGAGGGATGGCGGATCTTGAGTTCAAGGCCAGCCTGGTCTACAGAGTGAGTTTACAGGACCGTGGCGGCGCTTACGGGAGACCCTGTCTCGAACAAGACACTAAAAAAAAAAAAAAAAAAGGAGTTAGAGGTTTCCGAGCCCAAGGCAGGCGCGGGCAAGGTTTTGTGCGTCAGGGACAGCAGTGTCCTGCGGCCCGCGGGTCGCGTGCGTCACGGGGCTCGTGGGACCGCGCACCCACAGGCCCGTAGGGAAACCCTGGGCCTCAGGCCCGGTCGACGGGCATATGAAAAACCATGGAACACGCGAACCCGCTGCTGGACCGAGAGAAGCACTGCTGGCCGAGAGAAGCACTGCCTCCGCCTGGGAGTGATGAGAGCTTCAGAAGCGTCGGGGCCTCTTCGTTCCACAATTGCTATGATTTTTTTTTTTTCTTTTTTTTTTTTGGTCTTTTTGAGACAGGGTCTCCCTGTAGTCCCAGCTGTCCTGGAACTCACTCTGTAGACCTGGCTGGCCTTGAACTTACAAAGATCCGCCTGCATCTGCCTCCCCAAGTGCTAGGATTAAAGGTGTGCGCCACCATGCCCGGCTTCGCTATGATTTTAAGCCAGCATCCATAGATACTTCTTGCGAAGGAGAGCTCCAGGTTGGCAAAGGAGATAAAGTCACAATTACACTGCCACATATTCCTGGGTCCATGCCACCAGTGACTGTTCAAGGGGAACAAAAGGCCTTATGAGAAAGACTGTGTGCTCATTATTAATCATGACACTGGTGAATATGTGCTTGAGAAACTCAGCAGCAGCATTCAGGTCAAGAAAACAAGAGCTGAGGGGAGCAGTAAAATCCAACCCCGAATGGAACAGCAGCCCACCCATCCCCCACGGCCATCACAGCCACCGCCACCACCACCACCGCCTCCACCAACCATGCCGTTCAGAGCTCCAACGAAGCCTCCAGCTGGACCCAAAACTTCTCCCTTGAAGGATAACCCCTCACCTGAGCCTCAGCTGGATGACGTCAAAAGAGAGCTGAGGGCTGAGGTGGACATTATTGAGCAGATGAGCGGCAGCGGGCGCAGCTCCGCAGACACTGGGAACTCCTCCGGAAGTGACTATGACAGCTCCAGCAGTGGAGGCCAGGCCACTGCCCCTGCCTCTCCTCCCCAGCCTTCACTCCAGCAGCCCTACAGCAGAAGACCTGCGGTGGCCAATGGAACCAGTCGGCCTCAAGGAAGCACCCAGCTCATCGACATGCTCAGAAATGACTTGCAGTTAAGTGAGTTTGGCAGCGACAGTAATGACTAACCTGGATCTTCTGAAATCTGCTTTCCGGCGCACAAATATGCTGCAAGCCCCGGCTAATTCTGCGTGGAGTCCATTGCCACAAGGAAACTATTGTGGATCAGAGCCTGAAGAAGGAGTTGAGGCCTGCGAATGCTCAGCTAGTCAGCCTTTAGCATGGTGGTGATGGGTGATTTTCTCATGTAATTTATGAACGATCTTTTATTTCAGAGTTTAAGTAGATCTATAGAAGAACTAATGGAATTATATTTTTATTTGGTTAATGTTATTAATGAAAAATAGACCAGTGTGCCTGGTCTAGGTCACTCGAAGACCATGTCTTTACCAAGTAATTCAGCCGTCAGTTTGGCTGAGTGGTCTGCACCAGGGAAATGCATCTTTGAGGGGTAAGGTGGGAAAGGGATCCTCGGACTGCATCATAGAGATCTATTAAACCTGCTTGACATTTTTAGCACAGAGTGGTAAAGAAGTTCTATATGGCCCAGTTTGATACCTCTAGAATGAGCCTTGGCAGTTGTGGGTTCAGCTAGGTGGGACCCTGAAGATCACTAGCTCGGCCCCTCAAAACTAGGAAAGAGAAGCACACAGCTGAGTCCTGGCCAATCTCCTGCCCCAGGTCAAACTCTCCTCACCCTACTTCCTCCTTTGAATTACACTTCCTGATTCCAGGAAATGTAATTCAAAGGAGGAAGTAGGGTGTGAGGAGCTTTTGGCTTTACATTGGCTCTTTATTTGTTTCCAAGAACAAAAACTGTTAAGTAAGTTCAGCTTGAATTCAGAGTCAGGTGGTCCCTACTGAATGAGCAGCTCAGAGCAGCTGTTGTGCTAATGCACATGACTCAGCCGGTCCTGAGGCTATTAGTCCATGTGGGTCCACCCAAGTCCATTTCTATTTGGTGGATTTTAACAGCAGGTAAGAAAGAAGAGGGGTATGGTACAGGAACCTCTCTGAGCAAATCAACCAGTAGCAAGTTTCCCAAAATGAGCAGCTGAATAGTTCTGCAGTCCAGAGCAAGCGAGGTTCTTTGTTCATGCTTCTGTGCCACTGTGTGCTTGACTCCCAGACTGATTTGTACTTTTCATAGAAACATAGTGGAGAGTCACAAGTTTGCCTTCTGCAGTATGCAGTTAGTTTCCAAATGAATCTGCTATTGCTGCAAACTGGTCACTAGTAAATATTCCATGTTGAATGTATGGTGACTTGATCCATGATCTGTAAGATGCTGACTCTCTCTGTAGTTCAAATGAATATGTCTTGGGAAATTTCTATCTGCTTTTCTTTAAGATATTAATAATGATTTTCCTTCCTTGGGTTCTTCCACTCACATAGCCTTTCTGTCTTGAGCTAGTGGAGGAGGGAGGCAGTCTAGACCTAGAAAGGAAATGGGTGGTCCATGGTGGAGGCATTGGTTAGAGTTGTCCCATACAAGTCAGCTGTTTCATCTATACAGAGACTCCAGTAAGCTAAGATGGGCCAGGTGCCAAGTGTGCACTGGTCCCTTCTGATGGGTCTCAGCAGATCCTGAGGCAAGTAGGAACCTTGTATTGTGAACTGTTAATTGCTTTAGAATTCTTTGGTAATGATAGCTCAGGGAAGGTGAAGGGCACGATTGGGAGAAGTGAACTGTTACTGAGTGTGGGAACTGAATTGTTTCACACCTCTTAGCCTGCTCAAATTGGTGCAGGTCCCAGGGACTTGAACTAAAGCTATCTACTTAAGTGCCTCCACTGCCTTCTTCGCCCCCCCCCGAAAGTATTGTTTTCTGTAGACAGAAATTGTGGGATTTGGTGTGTTGGTGTGTGGCCCTGGGCTTGGTGGGTCAAGCCTTCCGAGCCTTGGGTCCTCCCTGTGGCCTCTCCTCCCCAGCAGCACACATCCTCCAGTGAGGCTCCAGTGTGTGCTTTCAGCACACATCCTCCAGTGAGTCTCCAGTGTGTGCTATCTGCACACATCCTCCAGTGAGGCTCCAGTGTGTGCTGTCTGCACAGATCTTTTGGTGGTTCTACCCTATCCCCATCAGGGTAAGGAAGCTATTTTTGGAAATACAGAATGAGCCTCACAGACAATAGTTCACGACTATCCTCTTACCAACCCAAAGGCTTTTCCTTCCTGTCTCTGTGCCTTTACCCTCTCTCTGTTCCTCTGCCCACCTCAGACTCCTCCCAAGCTTCTGTAGGCACCATCTTCAGCGAGTTTTCATTTGTTGCAGCCTTTGGGGTATGCCCCAGTATATGCACGCTTTCTCTTGCTTGAACTCTGGTTGGTATGAGTTCCTCAAAAGCAGGGACTGTCGTCATGGAACTAGACATTAGGATGCTTCTAGTCTGATTTAGGAGGAGGCTAAGAAAATTAACCAGTCAAGTACCAAGGATAGACAGATGGGGAAATATTCCAGGCATTTAGATAGAACTGAACATCCCCATGCAGGTTGTGATGGTTTGAATGAGTGTCCCCCATAGGCTTTAAGTATTCAGACATTTTGTCTCCAGTTGGTGGCACTGTTCTTGGAGGTCTTAGAAGGTGTGGCCATGCTAGAGGAAGTATGTCACTGGGGGCAGGCTTAGTGAGTTTAACAAGCCTTGAGGTCTCCAGTCGCTCTCTCTGCTTCCTGTGCTCATTGTTAGATGTGACCCTTGGCTTGCTGCTCCAGCTCCAGCCACCATGCCTCCCACCACAATGGACTCTAATTTTTCCCTGGAACCATCAATCATAAGCTCAAGTAAATTCTTCCTTTTATAAGTTCCTTGCTCATGGTGTTTTATCACAGCAACAGAAAAGTGACTAATACACAGGTCTCTACTGGAGTTGTCTGCTGCCTTTCTTTGCTCTGTGCATTGGTAGCTGTACTATGGGCCATTTAGGTGAGGTAGAAAGACTAAGTCCACAGAGGAAAGCTTTACGAAACCTTACTTGGGAAATTCAATCTGGTTAAGCTAGAGATTTATCATAACGCCAATAAGTTATTTTATTTCTGTAACAGAATCATTTTCTCTGTGGTTGGCATGCTTCAGTGGTAAGAAAACTTGAAAATTCCAAAGTCTGTACTCCCTGTTCAAGAGTCTGGTTTAGCTCACTCTTTCTCCCCTGCCCCCATTTTATGTTTGTGTGTGTTTTTCTGTGTATGTGATATTTATTAACATTATTTTGAAAGAGAATTATTTGTCTGTTTTATAGGTATATAATAGGTACAGCCAAACTGGATATTTCCATTTGGCAAGGAATTTCTGAAACTCAGGCCAGAACCAGTAGCTCGGAAGACAAGACTAATCGAAGTGCTAGGAAATGTGTGTTTGTCATATCTGTTATTTCTGCCTTAGATTTGTTGTTACCTTCTTTAATGGTATTTAAAATCTTGTGCCTAAAAACTCATTTTGCTTAATGATGATGGAAACTTGTGTGTTTACATTTATGTCAAATATTTGCTGTGTAGTTTTTCTCTCTTTTAAAATGAATATATTTAAATAATAAATGAAGGTTAACAATAAAAAAAAGAAAGGAAGTTAGAGCTGAAATGGATCTTTGAGTTCCTTGGTGATGTCCATCTGCTGCCAATGGCCTATGTTAAAAAACAAGAAAAATAGAATTTTTTCAATCCTAAATTTTCTGAATGAGGTCAGTTGATCAACTTAATACCTTGGTTGGAATATCATGCAAGAGACATGAAGACATGCAAGCTTATCAAATGGTGTAGGGCATCTGACTGGTAGGATGTGGGGGCAGGGAATGATGCCCTGAGCAACAGCAGCTCCACCGGATCCCAAGGCTCACATGTGGTGTTCCTCACCACGTTCAACTATCTGCTGGACACAACGACAGGCACTTGAGCATCTCCACCTTCATTCCATTCCTTCACTGTGTCAACATACTCCGTTTCCTTATTGTTAAAATCACATTTTGTTTTCCATTGTGCAACAATTCTTCATCTTTAGGTTTGGATATGATGAGAGAAAGAGAGTAACAGAGACATTTCAGCCATGGTCTCTGTTTCAAACAGTTTGGTCATAATAAACTTAGTAAACATAAAGTCAAGTACTATAGAACTGAGTGTCATTGCTCTGGATTTTGATATTTCATATTTCCCGAATATTAGGGTTAGAGGTGACACTTATGAAACTGTGTCTTAATGGGAATTATTTTACCTCCTGCAGTTCTTCCTGGACCTTATGACCGCATAGAAATGCTAAGAAAGAGAATACTTAAAGCTGTGAAGTCATCTGGATCCCCTGTGTATACTGTTTCGAAGAGAAGAGAATCCAGTGACCCAGGTACTCTCACTGGCTGCATGTGTCAGTGAAAACGAGTTCACCGACCTTAAAACATAAGTTTGTTAGCAGTTTATCCCTCTTCCAGTGGTAAATCCCTGTTGTTTGATACTGGTCTGGAGAAGGCAAGGATTAGGCTACAGTGAGTCAAGGAGTATCCGGTTCACATTCATTTCCTGATAATAGAATTGAAGAAAATGGAGAAAAGGGACTTTAAAATCCAGATGGTCCTTAGTGGCTACTGCTAACTAAAGCTCAGTACATGGACACTTTCTAATAAAAACTTTTGAACATGTCTCTTGGATGTCAAAAAAAAAATCTGTCTATAGAAAAAGGAGAAGAATTAAGGCAAACACCTTGGAAATCTGGTAGAGGGCATGTAGTAGACAGGAATCTGTGGGCAGAGGACTGATGGACTGAGCAGCAGCACCTCTGCTGAAACTGCATCCCTGATCTCCTCTGTGATGCTCCTGACTCACACAGTCACAGACAGGTGCTTTTTCAGAGAAATTTACTTGGATTTCAAACTTCTATTATTTATTAAATATATTTTCATACTAAAGAGATTTACCTGCTATTATTCAGTTTAGGAAATGGAAAAAGAAGAGTATATGTTTTGGGCAGACTCTGTGTCCAAAGAAATGGGTGCCAATATTGAGAGTGGAATAGAATTTACTAGTACTGAAGGACGTTGTTCTGAGGGTTCTAGAAACTCCAGGATCTTTAGTAATCTTTTAGTGTCATCTCACAGAACTTTCTAAATAAAAGTGTGCAGTCATTGTAATGCTTGTGACTACAGGTTTGTCTTCTACAGTGAGGGTTGTGCTCTATAGTTTTATATTTGGCAGTGAGAATAATCCTCATAACTACAATTTTATATTTTGCAGGTAAACCATTGACTAGATAGTGGCTTCTCTAATACACTATTGTCTCTGAAATCCAGGAGTCTCCTTATCAACAAGGACGTGATGCTGGTGGAATGTTTTTTTGATTTCTCAGTTAATTTTCTACTGTATTTCTTTTAATCACATTTTTATTTTCTACTTGGAGGAAACTCTTCGTTTTCTTGTACCTGAGTTAGTGGGATGATGGGGTCCACCCGGCTGGCCAGGTCAAGATGGCACTGAGGGGAGGTAGAGGGGGAGGGACCCGGGTTGTTTGCCAAAACCTCTGGTTGGGGAAAGATAAGAACAAGCGACAGAAGTTACAATTGTTAGCCCTGTATACCAATCCGCCTGAGAGGGTCAGAGGGGCTGCAGGAACATTGGTCATTTGCTTTCCCACCTAAATGCCTTTTGTGGCTGTTTTGCATATAAATCACTGCTCTGCTTGCAATAAAGTGAGATCCTGCTTGACTAGACTCCCCGCTGCATCTGATTGTCTCCTGGAACTAAGGAGGCTGGGAAATGGGTGAGCGGAACACTTACCTTCCCTCAGTCCAGTCGGTTTCAGGACAGGACCTGACTAAGACCCGATAGTGGGAGAAACAAATCTGTATCTGGAGTTGATTCCTCTGCACTAACTGAAGCTGAAGATAACTGCCAAAGTGACACAAATTCCTCTCATAGGAGGACAGCTGTTAGTGGATCAGCTTCTATGGCTTAGTTGTGAATGGGTGATTTTATTTGAAAATCATGATTCTTAAACCTTTAAACAAAAATGAGTATTATTTACTTGCTGCTTTTGAAGTAACATTTCTCAAGGTGTTTGAAATATTAGATAATTTACCTCGGTATATGTGTTAGTCATTTTTTTGTTGCTGTGATAAAACCACCATGACCAAAGGAACTTATAAAAGGAAGAGTTTATTTGAGCTTCTGATTGACAGTCCAGGGAATTGGAGTCCATTGAAGCAGGAGGCATGGTGACTGGGGCAGGAGCAGAAAACTGAGTTTCACATCTCACAATGGCCATAGGAAGCCAAAAGAGAGAGAGAGAGTAGAGACTGCAAGGCTTTTTAAACTCACTAAGCCCGCTCCCAATGACATACTTCCTCCAGCATGACTACACTGTCTAATATCTCACAAAATAGCACCACAAACTGGGGACAAAATGTCTGAATACTTGAAGCCTATGGGGGGGCATGCTCACCACCACATTCCACTCCCTGGCCCCCATAGGCTCCTGACCATATAAAATGCAAAATGTATTAAAAGTCCCCATAGTCTTTACGAGTCTCAATTCTATTCAAAAGTCTACAGTCCAAAATCTCTTCTGAGACACAGGCCAATTTCTTAACTGTAAGCTCCTGTAAAATCAAAAGACAAATTACATATTCCCAACATACCATGAAACTGAAGACACATTCCCATTCCAAAAGGGAG
Source organism: Rhizomys pruinosus (assembly GCA_009823505.1). NCBI lineage: Eukaryota > Metazoa > Chordata > Mammalia > Rodentia > Spalacidae > Rhizomys > Rhizomys pruinosus. Next base: position 240,987 of record VZQC01006732.1, read on the forward strand.
GAATAGAGGCACAGTGAGGAAATACTGGACCAAAACAAGACCAAAAACCAGTAGGGCAAACACCAAGTACAGTAGCTCCATGTGCGACTTCTGGGACTTTACTTCCAAAGGGCTGAGATGGCTCAGCTCTTCCAGTGTTGTGTACAACACAAATCTCTTCCTTAGGCTGGTACAACTCCCCGTATGTAACTCTCCTTGGCAAATGTCTCATGGCTCTGGCATCTCAAATGTTTTCTTGTGGTCTCTGCTGCCGACTAGGTTTCACATTCACAGCTTCACACAATGGCCTATCAGGACCTTCTTTATTCAGGGACCCCCTTGTGGGTCTCTGAAACTGTGGAGGAAGAACTGATGACCCCTTCACTCTTGAATCCTTCATGCTTCTAGAGCCAGCACCACATGAATGACACTGCCAAGTTTGGCTGCTAGTTTGGATCAACTCTGTCCTACTTCAACCAGTATTGGTTGAAGTAGGACAGATCAACTCTGTCCTACTTCAGAGTTGATCTGCCCTTCCAGTATTTTCCTTTCAAAAGCTGGAGGCTTAGCTAGGTTTGGTCTTGCCCTGAAGGTACTGTTTCTGTTGTTTCCTTGTAAATCTTGAGAACCCTCCTTAATCACTTTAATCTCACTTTTTCCATTATTTACTTATAAATATCTAGGCCTTTCCTTAATCACTTTAATCTCCTTATCAAAGGGGGCCTCTCCTTCAGGACATGACTTGGTTCCACCATTAATCTTTCTAGGGCACTTTTCAGATCCAAACTGTACATTCTGGATTTCTTTCTGTCCCATATGCTCTTTTTCACTGTAGATCTGCACAATACCACCATTTCTAAGTTAGGCTGTCTTGAAATATCATCCACCAAAGAAATTAGTCCATTGCTTTTCAACTTAGCATCAGGCAAGCATTTGGGCTCTGGGCAAACTGTGGCCAGACTCTTTGCCAAAGTATCCCAGTTGCTGCCTAAGTCTTTATTTTCCTCTGGAACTACATTTTTTGCAGCAATGCTTTCTTCCAGGCTTCTACTAGAATGGCCCATTAAGCTCTGCTTATAGTAGTCAACAGCTTTTCTAGCCCAAAGTTCCAAAGTCTTCCACATTTCTCCAAACACCCACACAATCAGGTTCTTCACAGCCAACAGCCCACTCTCTAGTACCAAATACTGTATTAGTCAGTTTTCTGTTGCTATGATAAAACTACCATGACCAAGGGAACTTAAAAAAAGGAAGAGTTTATTTGAGCTTATGATTGATGGTTCCAGGGAATTAGAGTCCATTGTGGTGGGATGCATGGTGGCTGGGGCTGGAGCAGAAAGCCCAGGTTCACATTTCACAATGGGCACAGGAAGTCAAGAGAGAGAGACACTGGAGACTGAAAGGCTTTTTAAACTCACTAAGCCCGCTCCCAATGACATACTTCCCCCAGCATGACCACACGTTCTAAGACCTCCTAAAATAGCGCCACCAACTGGGGACAAAATGTCCAAATACTTGAAGCCTATGGGGGACACACTCATTCCAACCACCACAGTATATTTATTTTTGTCAGAGGAATTTTTCTTGAGTCACTAGGAGGATTGGAATTGTTCTAGGTAGGATTAAACACTGATAAAATAAGATATTATGTCAAAATGGGTCAAGGAATCCTTAAGATATGTAGTGACTGTGGAACGATCTGTAATCTCATTAATGAGATTATTTGGAGTTTTATTTATCCAAAGGTGGTGAGACAATCCCTTCTTTTACCAAGTCCCCTTAAACTCTATACTGCCTTAATTTTCTGCATGGAGACTTTGATTGCATAATCTTAAGCATTGTTCATGAATTAAGATAGGTTGTCTGTACTTCCTATAGTCTCATTATTGATGTAGACTATGCTTACCCAGGTAGTAAGGTCTCAACAATCCCTATCCAGGCAAAGATGAAAAGCTACAAGCTCAGAGATCAAAGGAACATCTTCCATGGTAATCTCATTGAAAAAATATGGTATTACTCCAGATAACAACCCAGATGAATAATATAGCAAGGAGTTGCAAGATTGTTTTGCCTAATTCCAAAATCATCACCTCAAACAGGAGGACCCTTTATACTGTGAAAACCACTTGTTAGTAACTCATAAACACTTAAGGCTGCATTGGAGAGACTGAACTTGAATGTTCAAACTTTACAGAACTGAGGATACCTTTGGCAATGTGTACACAGCATGCTTCTTTAATAATGGCACAGGTTTCCTATTGTGCTGCTATTAGAATATCAAGGTAACTTTGCTTGTAGAAATCATCAACTTAATTTTTGAGTTTAGGAGTAAGATACCTTGGGCTGCATTGCCAATGGCCATTTGTTTGTATGAAGAGATATTTTATGTCATGTAATGTCTAAATATATTTGAAGCATAATAATGGAAGGTAAATGATCCTATTGGTGAAAAATAAATCCTTTTCATTTATGTTGTAAAATGGGAAGACTTGCAGTGTACTTTGTAATTTTCATCCCATATCCATGTGTCCAATGGTGTTCTGATACACAGCTATTTGCCATCTATCCATCCTGGGTTGAACTGTAGCTAGGTTTTACTACCAAGAATCCACTTAGTGCAAAAAGGAGCAACAGATATCCTTCTAGATCTCCATGTCCAACCAATAACAGAAAGCAACTCAATTTCTTCATATAGAACAAACCATACATCGAAGCTGTTTAAAACATTATATAGCTTTATAACACTCTTCTTAGATTACTAAGTAAAAAGGAGCTTTATACCTAAGATGTTCAAATGCATTCTTCAGTTGTTTGAAGAGAACTTTTCATTCTACAATTTTGCAGAATTGACAATATCCAGAGATTGTTCTTTAGAACCCGAGAATCAGCAAAGGCAGGATTTACTGTAGTAAATACATCTTTAGAAGGGAGATATGTAAATGAATTCAAATTTCCATTTCTTTTTCCAGGGAATTTATGTCTTGTACTGGTTTAGATAATGGTAGTTGAATGAGCTACTTCACTGCTGAGTTTCTACACAGTAGTGATTCCTCCAAATGATTGAACAGATCAGTTAGTGTATCTTCTTCCACTTGACATGATTCACGATGTCCCTCATCAGTTCCGATACACTTAATTCAGTCACAGAAACTTGTTCTCTTGTGTCCACCATCCATTTTCAGGGAAAGATGAGACTTGGTTTGAAAATGTCTCTTAGCTTATGAGAGAGAGCTCTGACTGTCATGCTTTGTCATTCTGCATTATAGAGAGCAATCTGTTCTGTTGGGGTTTTCCTCATCATCAGTTACTACACACACTCACTTAGATAGGGTTCCAGAGTTACCAAATAAGTGTAAAACCAAGCTTTCCTATCAAAAATAAACTCTTTACCTGTCTCATTGAGTGACTCAAAGTACCTCGGTGTTTGTTACGGTTGCATGAGGGAGTCTTGCCTTCAAGAGCATTTATCATTGAATGAAACAACCTAAATGTCCCTCAAATGCTATGTATTTTATAATGGAGTTCCACCCAGCAGTAAAAAGTATGAAATTATGAATTTTTCAGGTAAATGGATGGAACTAAGATACTTTTATAATAAGTAAAGTAACACTATCTCAGAAATACAAACAAATTCATTTGCAGATTGTAGCACCAGTCACTTATATGTGAGTATACATCCCCATGTAATATCAGGAGCCAGGAAAGTAGAAAGGAAAGACAGAAATAAAGGACAAGAAAGAACCATCCAGAGGTGGGTGGTAGAGAACAGATGTTACCAGGGGCAGTTGGGGAAAGTAGGAGTGTTCCACTTAGTGTGTATGTGTGTAGTGGGGGGAAAGACATGAAAGGTACCATGGTGGGTGAGGATGGAACTCAGGGGTGTAGTGGTATTGGGAAGAAATTTGAGGATAATGGGAAGGTTTGGACCTGCTGGGGAAGGAGGTTGAGTGGGGGAGAGTGTAGATATGAATGTACCCTGTCAGCCTAGAGAAACCAGAGTGTAATGAAATCCCTGAGAATTGCTCATATGGTATCTGAGCATTAGTGCATATATATATATCTATATCTAGCCTATTAATATATATCTATAATATATAATCTGGGGGGGCTGTATGGCAAGGACAACAAAGTGGCCAGACAAGGAGACCTCTCATTGAGTAGTTGGTGAGAGATGGGTCCAGCAAGACCTCTCCCCAAGAACGGGGTATTGCCAGAGCTCTTAGTTGTCTCCCAGAACTGGAACATAAGTCCCTCTAGCAAAAGTTAAGACATACTTATTTAGGACAAAGGACTTGGAAGAAGGGATCTGGAACAAATCTGGAAGACTTCTACCTGAAGTTTAGCTCTCATAATTCTAGAGGATTCTCTTTAAGCTTTTAAGGGAGAAAAATCAATCAGTGGTCAGTCCCACCCAAGCCTAGAGCTTAGTAACCATAACAATCAGCACAGACAAGTACCTCTATTGGCATGGGAGTGGCATTGTAATCTGGGGCATAATCAACAGCTATCAAATTGGACTTAAAAATCAAAATAAAATCAAACAAAAACTATTTCACAAGAAACGCAAGAAGCTGTGTTGATAACAGAGAAAGCATCGACGGTGTATTTTAAGCATCAAATGCATATTTTCTAGTATTTAAACAAAATATATGTTAACAACTCTGGATACATTCAAAGCTCTTAGTAATATATAATTTATTTATTTAATCTTTTATTTATTTTATTTTATTTTACTTTTTAGGATTTAATAACAAATCCTTTTTATTTTTCCTTCTTCAATATTACATAATATTGAATTTTGTGAATTTTGTAAAATACATATTAATCATATTTACATGACCCTCGAAACTTCATTATAGGAGTAACATCAAGGGGCTGGAGAGATAGCCTAGCGGGTAAGAGCACCGACGCTCTTGCAGAGGACCCGGGTTCGATCCCCAGCACCCACATGGCGGCTAAGAACCGTCTGTAACTCCAATTCCAGGAGAACTCCAGTTCCAGGGGAATCCGAGACCCTCTTCTGACCTCCGCGGCATTGCACGACACAGGTGCACAGACCTGCATGCAGACAATACATTCATACACATACAAAAAAAAAAAAAATAAATAAATAAAAAAATAAAAAAAAAGGAGTAACATCAAGTGTATGTAGAACATTTTTGGGAGGTATGAATACTTTCCTCTGCTTCCTGCCTTGTTCTTAGTGAGGAAACTAGGCAGGATTTTGTCAGACTGATGTCCAGGAAGACAGTGATTTAGAGGAGCTTCTGCACAGAACAATGAGGAAAGGTTTAGTTACAGGTGTGAGGGTTCTCACACCCTAAGGCTATATTGAAAAGGTCACATTTGTCAATTTTTGTGGGGTCAGGGGCCCAGGTCCACTCCCCCCAGCAGTGAGTTGCCACTAACAGCTGCAGGTAAAGTCCCCTGAGTTAGCTCTAGGAGACTTGGCTAGATACCATATTAACCTCTTTATAAGCAGAACACAGAAGACCTGGATGAGGTGTTAAGTAAATTTCATTATTCTAAAGGAAACTCTTATACAGCGAAGTTCTTCTTAGCCAAAAATCTCATCTTAGGCAAAACTTATACAGCTGCTTATGGCAAAATCTGTACATACAGTAAAACTCTCTATTATAGCAAGATTTCTTCAGGTTCTCAAGGCTACAGCTTCTCTGTTTATAGAAAAAGTCTTTCTCTCTCTAACTTAAGGTAAAATGGTCTCTATCTATCTTCTTTTGTGGGGGGGGCTTTTTGATACAGGATCTCCCTTTAGTCCTAGCTGGCCTGGAGCTCAATCTGTAGACCAGGCTGGCTTTGAACTCACAGAGATCCACCTGCCTCTGCCTCCTGAGGACTGAATCAATCTTATTTAAAGAAAAATACTTTATTGAAGTTTTGTGCATTTTATACAACATTTCTCAATCCATATTAGACTCATTCCCCCTTCCATGCCCCTACCCCACCTGAGCTCATAAGTTTTTCCATACATGTCTTGCATTTTTTCTCACTCTTTTAAAAGCTTTTCTATGAAGACATTTACTGTTTTGGGCAGAAGTTTACTGTTTCAGTCAGTTCTTTGACCCATTCCTTTGGTTGCTGTTGTTCCTTCAAATTTGTTTTGCTCCAAAATATGCATATATATATCACATATATCAAAATTATGACATCTGAATATAAACTATAAGTTAATTCCAAAATATGTTTAGGAATTCACATTTTCCCCTTAATTTTATATTCTTCTAAAATACGCATACCTACCCTCCACACATATACCAATATTACAAAGTCTGAAAATAAGTGGTAGGTTAATTCTGGAGCCCATTGAGAGATTCACATTATAACAGCACAGTTTGTTTCAGATAAAAGAAATATATCATTAACGTTGCTCAGCTTGGTTTTCAATTAAGGATTTGGTGCTATCATCCACAAATGAGGGATACCATTCATTGTTTCTTTTTCTGGGACTGTGTTACTTCACTTAGCACAATGGCTTCAAGTTCCATCCATTTACCTGTGAAGTTCATGAGGTAGTCTTTCTTTACCTCTGCGTAGAACTCCTTGTGTAGGTTTACCACAATTTGTTTATCCACTCATTGGTTGAAGGACACTTGGGTTGGTTCCAGCTCTTCTCTATTGTGAAGAGAGATGCAATAAACATGGTTTTGCAGGTTTCTATGGGACAGGTTGAGTCTTGTGGCTATATACCCAGGAGTGGTATGACTGGGTCAGGTGGTAGGATTAATTTGAGGTTTTTTAAAGTATTTTCCGTACAACTTACCATAGGGGTTGCAAGAGATTGGATTCCAACCAGCAGTGGATGAGTGTTCTCCTTTCCCTACCACCTTTCCAGCATTTGGTATCATTTACTTTCTTAATCTTAGCTAGTCTTCCTGGGGTAAGATGAAATCTTAAGCTGGTTTTAATTGTATCTCCTTAATTATTAGCAACACTGAACACATTCTAAGATGTTTCTCAGCCATTATTACTTCTTCAATTGTGAAGTTTCTGTTCAGCTTTTTTCTATCTTTTGAGTGGGTCATTTGCTTTCTTCCTTCTTTGTGTTTTCAGTAGCTTATATATTCTGGATGTTAATGCTCTATCAGATGTATGACTGGTGAAAGTTTCCTCCTACTCTGGGTTTTCTCTTCACTTCTTTGATTGCTTCTTTCACTGTACAGAAGCTCATAAGTTTAATAAAGTCCCACTTGTCAATTGTTGACCTTAATTTTTATGTAGTTGCTGTCTGATTTGGAAATTATTTTCCTATATCCTATAGGTTACTGCTAAGATTTTCTTCTATCATTTTCAGAGTTTCAATTTTCACATTGAGGTCTTTGATCCATTTGCAGTTGGTTTTTGTACAGGTAGGGGTATCATTTTATTCTTCTACAAGTGGTGATCCACTACTGCCAACACCATTTGCTGAAGAGGCTATCTTTCCTCTAGTGAGTGTTCTTAGCCCCTTTGTCAAAATGGAAAAACAAAAGATCTTGGATAGCCAAAGCCACCCTGAGCAAAAAGAGCATTTCAGGGGGATTACTATACCAAACTACAAACTATATTACAGGGATATAGACATAAAACACCCTGGTATTGGGGGAAAACATACCCATAGATAAATGTAACAAAACTGAAGATCCAAACCCTAGAGATTTCAGGCACCTCTATCTATCTTAAGTCAAATGGTGTCTTTCTTCTTAAGGCAAATGGAGTCTCCTCTATTCTTTGTTTGAGCTTATTTATATGTCAAGAGTATGTGACTTTGAAAGAGCCCATCAAAGGTAGGGATGTGCTTCACTCAAAGGACCTGGGGAGAGACAGCTCCAAGACATAAGGCTTGAGTGAACTAATAACCTTGGGGGGCGGGGCGCTAACCATTAAGAGCATACATAAATCCTTTTAAAAGCAAATAAGACACTCTAGTAATGATGTACTCAGGTTCTAATACTAAAGCATTCACTAACTAGGAAAAGAGGTAGATATTAAATCAAATGGAGACTGTCTCAGGATGGCTTTTCCACAGAGCAAAGGAATTTGAGGCCTAGCAGCAACCCCTAATTCTTGTGTTCCAGAGAAGGAGCCTGTCTAGGAAATCTGGTTTCAAATTCCAGCCCTGTCAAGGCTGTGCTGCCAGCTCAAGGATTCCTAGATTCCTTGCTAAACCTAATTTAACCCATTCTGGGCTGCAGCAAATTTTGTATCTTATATCCTGTGCTGGAGTAATTCTTTTCAGAAACTTCTAACTGTAGTCTTAAAGGTAACAAAAGGCCCTGCCATTTTGATTGTGATTTCACTAAATCAGTAGTTTCCTTTTGATAGCATGGACATTATCACAATATTATTTCTTCTGATCTATGAGCTGAGAAAGGTTTTAATCTTCTGGTGTTTTCTTCCAAAAAAAAAAACCAAAAAACAAAATGAAATAAAATGATACACCTTAACTTGCATTGAAAAATAAATAAAACTACAATGAATAGGTAATATTCCATGACTTACTCAGCAAATGTTCAACAGACAATCTGTCACAACAAACAATGCTACAATAAAACACCCCATCATCTAATATAAGGCTTTGAAGTGTATTCATATTTCTTTATGGACAAGTGCTTTTTTTTTCCCTTGGGACTAAACTTTAAAGAGGCAGAATTGAATCAAGGGGTGGTGTCATCTAGCACATGGAAAATCACCAAAACACAAAAGTGTATTCTGCTAAATTTCCACAGTGTAAACCACTCATAGAACTACAAGTCCAGATTTTAAAAAATAAATACCAGAACTCCAGGAGTCTTGTCTGCTTCCCTGTAACACAAACTACTCCTACTTTCCAAAGGTTAATTACTATCCCAGTTCTAATCACACATGAGTTTTGACTGGGCTCTACATAGAATTGTACAGTATGCATTACTTTGTGTTAGGCTTCTTTACTTAACACTNAAAAAAAACAAAAAAAGAAAGAGGTTATAAGGACTAAGGACAATGGGGCTACATAGAGCGGGGAGTAAAGAGAGAGGTTGAATGGGGGGAGAGAGAAGAGAGATTAATGGAGCTTGAGGATCTAGGGAAGCCAGAGGGAAATGTTTTGGCTAGAGACTCCCTTGATAAATACACATACAGTGTCTGCACATTAGTGTATATGTATACACAGGGGCTATACTGAAAGGTGCAAGTGTCAGACATTAGAGAACTGCTTTTTGATTGGTTGGTCAGATTAGTTGAATAGATCCCCATAATAACACAGGTTAATTACAGAGCTCTTGGTTAATTTCTAGATGTTATAGATAAGACCTTCTATATGAATACAGGAAATAATTTGGACAGAAGACTTGGCGCAATGGAGCAGGAAGTCACCTGGAAACCTTCTACCTGAAGTTTAGCTGTCATAGTTTTATAGGATATTTTGCAAGCTGCTTAAGGAGTAAAATCAATCCATCTTCCAGCCCATGCCTAAAGCCCAACACCATAGTGACTGAGAGAACAAATTAATATATTAGTCCAGTAGAGGCACAATTACCTAGGAGCTAATCAGCATCTATTCAATTGAAATTAAAACCCTCTCAGTGGGAGTAAACAGATGATTGGCACAGATGGAGGGAACTCCAGAGTTCCACAGCTGGTCACACGTAGAGATTATGTGTCTGAGAAGTTAGGGGGTGGAGAGAATACTAGTGCATCCCTCAATTCTCATCAGCCACACTTTCTTATAAAAGAGTGTGGGAAGCACACAGAAGGCCTCACCTGGCCATGTTTTAGTGGGTGACTGGAGATTATGTGTCCATGGTTAGGAGTTCTACATGCCTGGTTAAGAGTTCCCTTGCTGAGGGACCACTACAGATGCTGGAGCTGAAAGCTTATAAGAGCCAGGATTGGTCCATAAACATAAGGAAACAGAAGATTTCAGGCCACTGGAATCTTGGACATGTGAACTTTTGGCAGTGTTGGCATCCAGTACAAGATGCATGCTGACTCAACAATACAAGGACCCAGAGCAGAGCAGGGGAAATGGGGGGCCAGCTGTTGATAGCCTGGGAAATCTGGACTACTGATTGCTACTGGGAGAGGCAAAGTGGACCTTACTTAAGAACACAAGAGAGACTGACTAGACTCCAGTAGATGAATTTGCACCAAAGGAAAAATGGGTACTGATACTTGACTGGATAGAAATAACATGTATTATAGAATGCATGAGAACCAACATAGGTCTTGTGGGTTATGGATGCCAGAGGGAGACCAAATTTGATAAACAGCTGTTATAGGAAATATGCAAAAGTTCAATAAAAATTATGAAAAGTAAATAATAAATAAAAAGAAAGGATAGAAGTAAGGTTAATTAAAAATTTATATATAATTATTTAATACAAAATTCATATAAAATGACATACATTTTATGTGCGTTTTTAGTTAGAATGATTGATTAATAATATTCACATTACACTATTAAGAATGAGCATATTGACGGTGGCACTCATGTTAGAGTTGCAGGGGAGTGAATTCTTGATATAATGTCCTTAGTAAAAAGCTCATATATAGAAGCTCTGATCCAAGATTTCCACCCAATTAACAAGTAGGCAGGTGTAGTTTGGATAAAAATATAAGTTGATATGTTTATGTGGGGATTTTGATCAGTTATTATTTTATAGCATTTATTTCCTCATTGAAACTGAAAATATCAAAAGAACTGAAAAAAAAATCTCTGGAAAGACTCAGAAAAAGTTACAAGACATGTATGACAGAGTGCAGGGACTCGAGTGGTAGAGACAGATTATTGTTTGACAGCAGAGAAACATGTTCAAAACTTTTTATTCAAAAAGTTTCCATGTATTGAGCTTTAATTAGCAGCAGGCATTGAGGATCATCTGGATTTTAATGTCCCTTTAACCCTCTTTTGTCAATTCTATTGTCAGGAAATGACTGTGAAACAGATAGTCCTTGACCCACTGTAGCCTCATCCTTGCCTTCTCCAGACCAGTATCAAATAACCATGATTTACCACTGCCAGATAGATAAACTGATTACAAGCATGCTTTAAGCTCAGCATCATCTTAAATGGAGACAAACGGGAAGCATTCCCCTTAAAGGTGGGAACCCGACAAGGCTGTCCCTTATTGCCACTCCTGTTCAACATAGTGCTTTGGGAAATAACAAAGAGCTCTGGTATTAGCCTATTTTTTATGGGGATCTATTCAACTAATCTGACCAACTATTCAAAAGGAGTTCTCTAATATCTGGCACTGTGTACCTTGCACTGCAGCCCCTGGGTATATAGCTACACTAATTTTCAGACACTGTATGTGCATTTCTCAAGGGATTCTCTAGCCAATACATTTCCTTCTGGCTTCCTGAGCTTATCAAGCTCCATTCATCTCACTTCTGTCTCCCGCCATACAACCTCTCACTTTACTCTCCACTGTAAGTACCCACATTGTCCTTAGCCCTCTAAACTCCTTCCTTTGTTTGAGGAAAACACCAGAAGATTGAAACTTTGCACAGCTCAGAGGTCAGAAGAATTATATTGTGATAATGGACACACTATCAAAGTGAATCTACTAATTAAGTGAATCCCAATCAAAAGAATAGGGCCTTTCATTACATTTAAGGCAAAAGTTAGACTTTTCTGAAAAGAACTCCTCAAGAACAAGATATAAGATACAAAATTGACAAATGTGATATTTCCAGTGCAGCTTTTGGGTGTGAGAGCCCACACTCCTGTAACTAAACCTTCCTCCATGTTCTGAACATAAGCTCCACTAAATCACTGTCTTCCTGGACATCAATCTTTCAAATTCTCACCTAGTTTTCTCACAGTGAACAAGGGAGGAGGGAGTGGAATGTATTGATACCTCCCCAAAGAATTTTAGTCACACAAGCACTACATACAGTTCATGCTACTTTTATAATGATGTATGAGGGGACACGAAAAATGATTACGATGTATTGTATGAAATTCTCAAAATGAATATTATATAGTGAAGAAGGAAAAAGAAAAAAAGGATTTTTTATTTGATCCAACAAAATAAAATAAAACAAATGATTAAATAAATAATTTATTAACAAGAGAACTTTGTCTCCAGAGCTATTAATATATACTTTGCTTAAATATTAGAAAATATACTTTTGATACTTAAAATACAATGCCTATGCTTTCTCTGTTATTAACACAGCTTCTTGTAAAATAGTGTTTTATGCATTTATTGACGTTTTGTGAATTTCAGACATTATTTTTCAATTCAGTTTAGGCATATTCCCTTTTCCCTTCCCCCCACCCCATCCAAGTTCATGCATTCTGCCATAATTGTCTTGCATCTTTCTCTCAGTCTTTATTGTATGCTTAGAAAATCACATTTTCCTTCATTAATTTGATTCAGCAGTAAAGAAAAGTGACATTATGAACTTTGCAGGTAAATGGATGGAGTTCAAAGCCATTATGCCAAGTGAAGTAACACATTCCCAGAAAAACACTGAATGGTTTCCCTCATTTGTGGATGCTAACTCCAAATCCCCCCCAGATGAAAGGCAAGCTGAATAACATTATTGTTATATTTCTGTTTATCTGAAAGCAACTATGTTGTTATAATGTAAATCTCTCAAGGGGCTCTAGAATCTACCCACCACTTATTTTCAGACTCTCTAAATTAGATTTATTTTATAACATTTTGATTTTTATGTCAAATTTGATAGATATTGATTGCTTCCCAGATTAGATGCCACTATTGCAACCAATAGAGGTCCTGGGCTGTGCTGATATTAGGATTTAGGGGTGGGTTTGACCACTGAATGATTTTATCCCTTAGCTGCTTGAAGAGAATCCTCTAGAATTATGAGGGCTAAACTTCAGGTAGAAGGCTTCCAGGTTGGTTGCTGATCCATTGTTCCAAGTCTTTTGTCCTAAGTATAACTTATCTGTGAGAGGGAGTTATCTTCCAGTTCTAGGAGACAACCAGGAGCTCTGGCAATATCCTGTGTTATTTTGAGAGTCTCCTGGGCCACTCTCACCAACTGCTCTGGCAATTATTTTGGGAGATCTCTGTTGTCTGACACTTTGTTCCTTGCCATACATAGGGAAACAGAAGATTTCAGGCCACAGGGATTTTGGATAACTTTTGGCAGTGGTGGCATCTAGCATAAGGCTCATGCTGATGCAATCCTACAAGGGCCAAGAGCAGAGCAAGGAAAATTGGCTGCCAGAGCCAGGAAAATAGACTGGGAACTGCTGGACTGATTGCTACTTAGTGAGGGAATGTAGAACTTACTTAAGACCACTAGATAGGCTGAGTAGATTCCAGTAGATGAATTTGTACTGAAGTACAAATGGGTACCAATACTTGACTGGATAGAACTGACATTTATTGCAGAATGCATGAGATCCAACATGGGTGGACTGTGGGTATGGGTACTAGAGGTGGTCCAAATTTGATAAATATCTGGATCTTTGTGAGTTCAAGGCCAGGCTGGTCTACAGAGTGAGTTCCAGGACAGCTGTGGCTACAGGGAGTCCTTGTCTTGAAAAGGCCAAAAAAGAAAAAAAAAGAAATGTGCAAAAGTTCAATAAAAATTATGCAAAATAAATATAAATAAATAAATAGGAAGGATAGAAGGAAAGTCGTTGATCATAGCCAGTCATATTGGAATGAGATGATATCAGAAAATGGTTTTAAATTGCATTTCCTTAATTAGTAATGATGTTGAACACTTTTTAAGATGTTTCTCAGCCATCTTTACTTCCTCACTGGTGAAGTCTCTGTCTGGCTCTTTACTCCATGTTTTCAATAAGTCATTTGTTTTCTTACTTCTTTGTTTGTTGAGTAGTCTATATATTCTTGACGTTAATGCTCTGTCAGATGAATCACTAGTAAGATTTCCTCCCACTCTGTGGTTTTTCTCCTCACTTCCTTGATTGTTTCTTTCTCTGTACAGATGCTTTTGAATTTGATGAGGTCCCATTTGTCAACTGTTTACCTTATTTCCTGTGCAGATGCTGTCTGATTTAGAAAGTCTTTTCCTACAACTATGTCTTGTAGGTTGTCGCCAACTTTTTCTTCTATCACCTTCAGGGCTTCAGGTTTTATGTTGAGATCTTTGATCCACTTGTAGTCAATTTTTGTAAAGGGTGAGTGGTAGGGGTTTAATTTTCTTCTTCTATAAATGGTGATCCAGTTTTGCCAGCACCATTTGCTGAAGATGTTATCCTTCCTCCCTTGAGGTTTTTTTTTTTTTTCCCTTTGTCAAGTATGAGGTGGCTGAAATTGTATGAGCTCAAGTTTGGATCTTCAGTTTTGTTCCATCAGTTAAACTCATGGGGATTTTGATTGGGATTGCATTGAATCTGTATATCAATTTGGGTAAAATGGACATTTTTACTATATTAATTTTTCCAATCCATGAGCATGGGAGATCTTTCCATCTTTTTATGTCATTTTCAAATGCTGGAGAGGTTGTGGGGAAAGGAGAATACTCATCTGCTGCTGGTGGGAATGAAAACTTGTACAACCATTATGGAAAGCAGTGTGGAGAACCCTTAAAAGACTCAAAATGACCCTACTACCTGACTCACCCATACCACTCCTGTGTATATACCCACATGACCCACCCTACTGCAAAGATACATGCACATCCATGTTTATTGCCACTCTTTTCACAACAGTGAAGAGCTGGAACCAACCCAAATGCCCCACAACTTATAAATGAATGACAAAATTGTGGTATATCTACACAATGGAGTACTACTCAGTGGTAAAGAAAGATGATATGAGCTGGGTGTGGTGGCACATGCCTTTAATCCTAGCACTTGGGAGCAGAGGCAGGCAGATCTTTGTGAGTTCAAGGCCAGCCTGGTCTACAGAGTGAGTTCCAGGACAGCTGGGGCTACAGGGAGACCCTGTCTCAAAAAGACCAAAAAAAAAAAAAGAAAGATGACATCATGAACTTTGCAGGTAAATGGATGGAACGCGAAGCCATTATGCTAAGTGAGATACCACAGTCCCAGAAAAACAAGCAGTGAATGGTTACCTTCATTTGTGGATGCTAACATCAAATCTCCAGATGAAATGCAAGCTGAACAACATTATTATTTTATTTCTGTTTATCTAAAAGCAATTAATCACCAAGAGTTTCTTCACAGGCTTGGAGAAAAAAGTCCTTAATTTGATTTGGAAAAACAAAAGACCCTGAATAGCCAAAACCACCCTGAGTGAAAAGAGAAATACGGGGGGGGGGAATCTGTATACCAGACTCCAAACTATACTACAGGGCTATAGTCATAAAAACAGCTTGGTACTGGCAAAAAACAGACCTGTTGACCAATGGAACAAAACCGAAGATCCAAACTTGAGCACACACGATTTCCGCCATCTCATATTTGACAATGGGGCCAAGAAGACACAATGAGGAAAGACAGCATCTTCAGCAAGTGGTGTTGGCAAAACTGGATCACTACTTGTAGAAGAATGAAATTAAACCCCTACCTCTCACCCTGTACCAAAGTCAACTCCAGATGGATTAAAGACCTCAACGTAAAACCCCAAACTCTGAAGGCAATAGAAGACAAAGTTGGCAGCAGCCTACAAGACATAGGCATAGGAAAAGAATTCCTAAACCAGACAGCAGCTGCACAAGAATTAAGGTCAACAATTGACAAATGGGACCTCATTAAACTCAA
>VZQC01006732.1:257770-296222 GCA_009823505.1 Rhizomys pruinosus
TTTGGTTCCCAGCTCTCACAACCAGCTATAACTAAAAAAAAAAAAAAAACAAAAAACAAAAACCATTATTCCATGCCTCAATGAAGTTATTTCTAAAAACAGGGAATTTCCCTTCCCTCTGAGGAGCTTTCAGTTTGTACAGGCAAGTAGTGCAGAACAATTTTTGTGCATTTATTTATTTATTTATTTATTTATTTATTCAAGTGCTGGAATTAAAGATGTGTGCTACTACACCTGGCTAAAAGAATATTCTTTGAAGTATTTCTTACCACAATCTGAACAGAATGTCATATGTAAATGTAACTAAATGAAAAAAATGGTCACAATATACTAATATTAAATGTTATGTGTGGGGCTGGAGAGATGGCCTAGCGGTTAAGAGCGCCGACCGCTCTTACAGAGGACCCGGGTTCGATCCCCAGCACCCACATGGCGGCTGAGAACCGTCTGAAGCTCCAATTCCAGGAGAACTCCAGTTCCAGGGGAATCCGAGACCCTCTTCTGACCTCCGCGGCGTTGCACGACACGGGTGCACAGACTTGCATGCGGACAGTGCATTCATACACATACAGAAATAAATAAAATTAATAAAAAAAATTAAAAAAAAAAAAGAAGTCATGAAGAAATTTTAATGGTTGTTTTATTACAGATACACACAAAAATTCAAGGAAACTCAGAGTTCCTGGATGGTAATAATGATTGACAATGTCAGTAAAGTATGGTGTCAGTATTATCAATTTGTGATGTCTGTGAAGAAGAATGGGTGAATTTTGGGAGAATGTGCTGAAAAGCCTAATGGAACTGATCAGAAAGTCAGAGAGAAAGACATCATTTATAGGACATGAGATAGCTAAAATTTCATTTGCTATTTTCCACTAAGCATAAACTATAATTTCATTCTGTCATAAATAAGACCTCTGGAACATGGTCCACTAAGACATGAAGAGACCATGACACAAGCACTCCTAACTGCCATATATTTTCTGTGAAAAAACTTTATTCCTGGAGCTGGAGAGATGGGTCAGCGGTTAAGAGCACTGACTGCTCTTGCAGAGGACCCAGGTTTGATTCCCAGCACCAAAATGGCAGCCAAGAACCATCTTTAACTCCAGTTCCAAGGTGTCATTGCATGACACCTATATGGAGACAGTACACTCATACACATAAAAAAATAATAAATTAAAAAAAAATAAAGTTTTACAAAAAAGAAAAAAAAAAACACCTTTATTCCTAAACTGTAACCCAAATAAAATTTTCCTGTCTATAGTAGCTTCTGTCAAGTGTAGTGTCACAGCAAAGTATAAAGTGACTAACAAATGTTGTGAAGATTGAAACGAATTTCCTATTAGCCCTGTAGAAAGCTCCACTTCACATGTGCAGCTGACGAATTGTACTTCAGGATACTCTTTGGTGCCACAAAATGGTGGTGATGAAATTGAATGATTCACTGTACTTCCACAAATAAAAGGCTTCATTGCCCTTTGTTGGGTCTCTATTGTTTGGGGAGAACCTAACTCTGACAATAACTGAGCCCAAATTAGTGACATAAAACCAAATCTAAACCAAGAAAACAAGTGAAGCCTTTTGCCTCAATGTGTGCCTTCTGGTGAATAGTGTGATTACAACAAAACCCAGATGATGTGATGGACGCTGCTCCCCATATTCCTTAACATTGATCTGGGACACATTTTCAAATTGATCCTAAAATTCTTTTTCAAAAGGCGTATTTTAATTTGTTATTATTCTTGACCCATATACCTAACACTACACCAAGAATTCTAGACACTTCATGGCATAATATACTGTAATTTCATTCTGTCATAATTCTTACTGGCAAGTGCATCTACTCTGTGGCTACCACTGCTTTTGCCATCCTTCAAAGATATGAGACACAGCTGTTAGCCCTCCAATATGGACTGAAGACTCATGTCTCTCCAAGAATCCTCCAAAACTTCAATGACAGATGACTGCTGAGATATCCGGCTTCTGGACTTAGTGGCTGCTGGGATTTCAGCCTCTTCAGATAGTGGACTGCCATTGTTGGACTACCCAGGCTTTATCATGGAGGCCAGTACAGGAAGATCAAGAAAGGACGTGTGCTTGCTGGAACTCCTTTGTGGAGCACAAGGACACGATTGATGGTTGTAAGGGCTTGCCAAGGAGGAACCTTCAAACATTTCCTCAGGAAAACATGACCTCTTTTAGCAAAAAAAAAATATTATTTTTGTGTGTATATATATATGTATATATATATATATATATATATATATATATATAATGCAAGTTGGCGAGAACAACAGCAAAAGAACTGGAAACAAAGAAAAAAAACTTTGGAAAGACATAAAAAAAATACAACACATGGCAGAGTACATGAACTCAGGTAGAGTAGGGGGCATGGAAAGGGAAGTGACTCTAAATTCGATTGAGAAATGGCATATGATGTATGGAAAGAGTTTAATACCAATAAAAGAATAATTAAAAAATAAAAAGAAATACAAAGTGGAATTTTGAAAAAAAAAGAAAGATGGCATCATGAACTTTGCAGGTAAATAGATGGAAGTAGAAGATACTAGAAGATATCATGTTAAGTGAAGTAACACCGTCCCAGAGAAACAAACAACCAGTGGTATCCCTCATCTGTGGATGTTAGTGCCAATTAGCTGTTTGTAAGGCAAACTAAGCAACGTTAATATTATATTCCTCATGATGTGGAAACAACTGTGCTCTTATATTATGAATCCCTTAACACGTTCTAGAAATAAGGTACCATTTATTTTCAGTGTTAGGAATTTTTGGTATATGGGTGGAAGTTATATGTTTTACAGTAATTTAAGATCCAAAGAATGAGGAAAAAACTAGTTTGTCATGACATTATGTCTAGCCACGGTATTTATTTTATGGAAGTGCTTCTTAGTATTTCTTATACAAGACTGCTTGAGCGTTTGGCCAAGCCTTTTCTAAAATATTACAAGGTAGTTAAAGCATCAAGCTGGTGTAACTTAGCCTTTCTGGATGCTTAATAACTGTATTTAATGCCCATACCAAGCTGAAGCTGAAGATGATTAAAAATTATGACATATGTGGCATGCATATATGCATATTTTGGAATGATGAATATTGGAAGGAATAACAACAACAACAACAACAACAAAGATTGGGTCAAAGAACTGAATCAAATGGTGAACTTCTGCTTGAAACAGTAAACTTCTGCATTAAGAATTTTGAGAGAGTCTGAGAAAAAGATGAAAAACATGTTTGGCAGATTGCATGATCTCTGGTGGGTGGGGGGCAGGGAGGGAGACACTGGTCTAGATTTGAAATGAATTTTTTTATTATTAATTTTATTTATTTCTGTATGTGTATGAATGTACTGTCTGCATGCAAGTGTGTGCACCCGTGTCATGCAATGCCGTGGAGGTCAGAAGAGGGTGTCGGATTCCCCTGGAACTGGAGGTCTCCTGGAATTGGAGTTTCAGACGGTTCTTGGCCACCATGTGGGTGCTGGGGATCGAACCTGGGTCCTCTGTAAGAGCGGTCGGCGCTCTTAACCACTAGGCTATCTCTCCAGCCCCTGAAATGAAATTTTGTATGAAATGCACAAAGCTTCAATAAATATTGGCTAAAAATATATAAAAGGATATTGCTTATATTGAAAATTAAGGTGGGGGGCTGGAGAAATGGCTCTGCGGTTAAGATTATAACCAACACTACTTAAATTATTTAAAAAACAGAGGCAGAACTCTCATATTCCGTCTATGAAGCTGTTAGCACTCATTACCAAATCAGGCAAAGATGCAACCAAAAGACAAAACTATAAAACCATATTCTTACTGAACAGAGATGCAAAAATTCTCAAGATACTTGCAAACCACATGCAGACACACATCAAAAAGATTATCTACCTTGATCATTTCCTGTTTTCTCCCAACAGACAGGAAATAAATGTTATAAATCATATGAAAGGAGACAAAGAAAAAAATCAGTTGGTCATTTCAGTAGATAAGGAAAAGGTTTTGGACAAAATTCAAATTTCATTCATGTTAAAAGTTCTATACATAGGGGCTGGAGGGATGGCCTAGCGGTTAAGAGCGACGACCGCTCTTGCAGAGGACCCGGGTTCGATCCCCAGCACCCACATGGCGGCTGAGAACCGTCTGTGACTCCGGTTCCAGGAGAACTCCAGTTCCAGGGGAATCCGAGACCGTCTTCTGACCTCCGCGGCATCGCACGACACGGGTGCGCAGACCTGCATGCAGACAATACATTCATACACATAAAAATAAATAAATAAATAAATAAAAAATTAAAAAAAAAAGTTCTATACATAATTGGACTGTAGGGAACATACCTCAACATAATTAAAGTTTCCATACCAGGCACATGCTCGAGCACATTCTAAATGGAGAAATACTGGAAGCATTCCCCTTAAATTCAGGAACCCAACAAGGCTGTCCACTATCTCCATTATTTTCAAATGTAGAGCTTGATACTCTTTTTAAAGCAATAAAACAAGGAATAAATGAAAGGAGTACTAATTGGAAAAGTAAAGTTCCCAATTTCCCTATTTATACATTATATGTTATTATAACTATGAAATCACAAAAGTTCCAGTAGAAAACTCTTAGAAATCATCATCACTTTCATAGTGTGGCTGGTTACACAATCAATCTATGGGGGATGTAGAGATGGCTCAGTGTTTAACAGCAATGGCTGCTCTTGAAAAGGACCAGGGTTCAATTCCAAGCACCCAGATGTCTAAGAACCATCCCTAACTCCAGTTCCACGGGGATAGAAAGCCTTCCTCTGAGCTACAAGGTCTTTGTACAATATAGGGTCACTTATACAAGTGCAAACAATACACTCATACACATACAATAATACAACAAAGTATTAAAAAAACTTTAATATAAAAATCGGTAACTTTTCTATATAATAATAGCAATAATAAGAGAAAGAGTATGTGGAAACTCTCTCATTCATGATAGCCTCAAAATATTAAAATATCTGTGAGTAAACTACATCAAAGTCAGTAAAGATACTTACAATGATAATTTAAATCTTTGAAGACAGAGATGTAAGAAAACATCAAGATATAGAAAGACCTCACATGCTCATGGTTTGGAAGAAATAATATTGTGAAAATGAAAATCTATGAGAAAGAAAAGATAAATCCAATGGATTCACAGCACCCACATGATGGGTAGCAACCACTGTAACTCCAGTTCCAGAGTAAACTGATAATATTGCCTGTCCCTTGAGGGTATTGCATGATGCAGGCAATATATTTATACATCTAAAATTAAAAAAAATATGTCATGCTAAAATTCATATGGAATCAGAATAGATGCTTGAGAACCAAAGCAATTCTAAGCACATTAAGAAAGACTGGAGAATTACCAGTGATAAAAGGAAGAGGAAGCTCTATAGAGGGTGGATCATAAGAGACAGAAATTATGATGGAATTGGTAATATGGGGTACTTTAACAGGGGAGGAGAAGCAAGGGTTAGAAAGGGAGAGAGGGATAAGAGACATATAATACCTTGATGTTATAGAAATCCAAAGGGAAATATATTAGCTCAAAAACCAGCAGGGCATGGTGGCGCACGTCTTTAATCCTAGCACTTGGGAGGCAGAGGTAGGTGGATCTTTGTGAGTTCAAGGACAGCCTGGTCTACAGAGTGAGTTCCAGGACAGCTGGGACTACAGGGAGATCCTGTCTTGAAAAGACCAAAAGAAAAAATAGCTACAGGAGTCCAAGGACATAGCTGAAAGCTACATAACAAGAAACAGTGCCAGACAGGGGAGATGTCCCTCTCTGTTTTGGCCAGGTATTCCAAGAATCTCCCACAATTACAAAAGCTATTGCCACAGTCCTTGATTGCCTCCCAGAACTTGATGATAAGATAAGACACTATTGCTGAAGATAGGACATACTTTGGAAAGAGATTAGAGAAATGGACCTGGAACTGACCCGGAGGGAAGTGATCTCCCTAAAGGCTAACTCTCATAACTTTGGAGAACACTATGCAAGTTGCTAAGGAAGAACATCAATAATTGATCCAGCCCTTGCTTTATGGCAAAATAACCATGACGATAACTGGCACAGCAAACTGTCATGGAGTAGTAGTTGCACTTTTATCTTAGGGATAATCATCAAATACTTAATTGGATATAAATCTCACTCGATGGTAAGGAACTGACATGTACTGCTCTAAACAGCTGAATACACATGGCTGGAGAGATACTAGATCTTAGAGAAAACCCCAGGGACATCACCTCCCTAGACAAATGTAATTTTTTGATATGTAAAAATATGGGTCCTTATATTTAAAGACAAGTATGCCAGTCACCAGTCATCAAAGAGCTCCCTTTAAAACAGATGGTACCTACCATCTGAGAGTTCCACAACTGGTCACACATGAAATTTAAATATCTATGAAATCTCCAACTATGAGACATATTTGTTTCTTTATTTAATATATATTTTTAATTTTATTTCTTTTGTATGTGTATGAATGTACTGTCTGCATGTAGGTTTGTGCACCTGTGTCATGCAATGCCATGGAGGTCAGAAGAGGGTGTTGGATTCCCGTGGAACTCGAATTAAAAATGGTTCTAGATCTGAGATCTCCTGAGAACAGCTGAAGCACAGGAAGGTAGGTAGGAGCTGGGTGCTTCAGCAAGGCTGATTGTTGATTGACTTAATCTAGTTAATCCGTTAATCCAGTTGTCTTTGGCTTAATTGGCTTTTGTGGCTGTGGGGGTGGAATTATCCTCCCAGCTGGTATAAAAGGTAGGGTTGTGTGAGTCTTGAGATCTGAGATCTCCCAAGACCAGCTGAAGCACAGGCACCAGGGCATGGACGAAAGAGCACACCTCCCCCCCCCCCCCCCGCCAACTCTGAAGGCATCTGAAGGAGGGCAAGCAACAGCAAGCCTTTAACAGAGTGAAGAGCCATTTAGGACTCACTTGGAATACAGGCAAAAAGCCCATATGCCAGGAATCACGAGAAATAGAGTACAACACGGATAAGTGGGCAAGTATAATCCCATACCAAGCTCTACCAACCACTATGGAAGATTCTCAGTGTGGATCCCTCTGGGGATGGCCCAGGACAACAGGTATCAGAAACACAATTGCGGAACATAATTTAAAGAACTACAAGATTATAAAGCAAATCAAAGAACTAAGAAAAGAGAATGAAGAAACTCAAGAAGGACCTAGAGAGAGAGAAGGACAAACTCCGGAAGGAACTGGAAACACTGAAAAGATCCCCATGTGAAAAAAGAATAAGGAAACCAATCAGCAAAGCAAAGAGCTACAGGAAAGAGTGAGAAGCTCCAAAAAAAAGTAGAAATTAACTAAAGAAATCAAAGAAGGAAATGAAAAGGAAATCCAAACACTCATCAATCAAGAGGAAAGGAATTGGAAAAAAAGGCCTTCAAAAGCAGAATGGAGGAAGCAGAAAAGAATATCAGACCTGGAAGATAACAAAGAACAACTAAAAAACCTCAAGATAAAGATTATGAAAAATTAAAAATACACAAAAGTGGAAGAACCCAGGAACTGGGACACTATGAATCCGAAGACTCAAACTCGCACATCATACGGATAGAGGAAGGGAGAAGACTCCCAAGAGTAATGGTAAATGATCAGATCTTCAACAGAATAATAGATGAAATCCTTCCCCAAATCTAAAAAATAAAGACAAACCAATCAAATACAGAAACACCTGCACACTCACAAACAGTAACAAGATCAGAAAAGAAATTCTCCAGGCCACATCATTTAATTCAATGCGCTAGGACCTCATACTATCTAAGACAATAGACTCATTAAAGCCACAAAGAGAAAAACAAGTAACCTATTATGAGGCGGAAACCATAAGAATCAATGACGTTTTTTTATTTTATTATGTTATTTATTTTTATGTGTATGAATGTATTGTCTGCAGGCAGGCTGCGCAACCCGTGTCGTGCGTTAGCCGCGGAGGTCCAGAAGACGGTTACCGGATTCTCCCTGGAACTGGGAGTTTGCCTGGGAACCGGATCAAGACGGTTCTCATTCTCCATGTGGGGTGCTGGGGATCGAACCCGGGTCCTCTGTAAGAGCGGTCATCGCTCTTAACCGTAGGGCCACACCTCCAGCCCACAACTGACTTCTCAATGCAAACATGAATACAGAAGAACCTGGAGCAAAGCATTCCCGCAGTGTTTAAGGACAATAGATGCCACCCCAGCGATACTAATACCCAGCAAAATGGTCAATTATAGTTGTAAGAGAAAAAACCTTCATGACATAAAACAAGTTGGAAGAATATGATGTCTGGAAACCAACTCTTCAGAGAATACTTGAAACATAAAAAGGATAGAAGAAGAAAGGAGCAACCATCTGCAGGCACCTAGAAAAGAAATCAATAAAACTACTGGCAGAAGTAGAAACTTTTAAACCATACCACAAATGGATAATAAGCAAAAGAAGCAAACACAAACATATCAGTCATAACCTTAAATATTAATGGATTAAACGTCCCCAATCAAAAGACATAGACTGGAGATTGCATTAGGAACAGATCCATGATATGCTGTTCTACAAGAAACAGTCTTACACTTCAAGGACAGCACCACCTTAAGTGAAAGGATGGGAAAAAAATTTTTCAAGCAATGGTACCAAAAAGAAAGCAGGTGTTGTCTATTTTAATATCAGACAAAATAGACTTCAAAGTAAAGACTAATCAGAAGAGACAAATGAAGAGCCATAATTTTTATCAAAGGAACAATTGCACAAGAAGATTTTCACAATATGAATATATAGCCCAAACTCTGGTGCACCAAACTTTTTATAAAGACAATCTCCAGAACCACAGAGTCACACACACTACCCCAGTACACCATCATAGGGGATTTCAATACCCACTGACGTCTTTATAGATAGGTCACACAGGACAAAGAGTAAATAGAAGAGACATCGAATCTGGAACTGATTTTATGATACACCAAATTGAACCCATAGACCTCTACTGAAATTCCACCTAAACCAGGAGAATACACTTTCTACTCAGTATCCCACAGAACACTCTCCAAATAGTAACCACATACTGGGACAGCAAGAAAAAACCTCCACAAATACAAATGATTGAAATAAAGTTACATCCATTTATCATACCACAGTGCAAAATAAAGCTCACATCAAGATACCAGGATAAGCCCTACTGCCTACAGAGAAACACATGGAAACTAAAAACAACACACTCTTGAATAATGATGAGGTCCAAGGAAGAGAATAAAAGAAGAAATCAAAGCATATGTCCTGGAACTGAAGACATGACAATACAACCAACAAAAACCTATGGGATAACTTAAAAAGCAGTCCTAAGAGGAAGTTATAGACCTGGGTGCCTACGTTAGAAAAACAGGAAGAGCACAAGTAACGATCTAAAACACTAAGCAAAATCACTTTGAAAGGGCACAAAACAGATGAACACTAAACACAACACACAGGAAGAAATAACAAAACGATGAGAGCAGAAATCATGAAATAGAAAAAAGAAAACAATAAAAAATCAATGGAATCCAAAAGTGTTCTTTGAAGATAAACAAGAATAGACAGACTCTAGCCAGTGAACCAAAAGAAGGAACAAACTCAAATCAATACAACTCCATAATAGGAAAGGGAAACAGAACAGACAAGGAAAAGATCCTAGAAAATCACTATGGGAATACTCAAAAACCTATACGCTACCAGTTTTGAAAATACTAGAAGAAATGGATGAATTCGGAAATCCCTGGGAAATCACACAGCTCAACCAAGAAGAGATCTACACTTTAAGGCATACCCATAATGCTAGAACATTGAAGATGTAATAAGAAACCTCCCAACTAAAAAGTCTTCCAGGCCCGGACGTTTCAGAAGAATTCTTTTTTGTTTGGTTTGTTTGTTTTTGTTTTTTTTAATTTAAATTTTTATTGATGCTTTGTGCAGTTCATACATCATTTTCCAATTCAATCAGGCAATTGTCCCTTCTCCTTCCCCCCCCCCATCCTCATCCCAGATCGTGCATTCTGCCATAACTGTTCCTGCATCTTTTTCTCAGGTTTTTTTTTTTCCATTTCTTTAGCTATAAGTGATAATCTATGAGTACAAGCATCCTTCATGCAAACAAATCGGCAGGTTGTTGTGCTCCAAAACTCCCCACAGCCCACCATCCAGTTGGGGAGTGACAGATTGTTGTTCAATCAAGTTGATCAAAATGAGTGTCCAGAATATCATTGCTGTAGTTTCAATCACCATTCACACCCAATACGAAGCCTTACATTCATCACCATGCCCCCTCTTCCGCAATGAATGTTCCCATAGGCTCTAAAGTGCATAGCATACAGTGACGGATGGAGACTAGTAACAACAGTCCACTCTCTCTGGAGCTGTTGACTTGGACTCTGTCAATTCTGGCTGTTTCCTTTCATGGGCTGACATTTTGTCCAGAGTAAAAACAACCTTTCGATCCTACTAGATGAAGCACAAGCAATATATTAGTATTAGTGTAAGCAGCATAATGTTCTCTGTAAGGTTACTTTGGCATAGACAATATGATATGGATGATAATGTTAATCCATGAATTACATTTTTTCCCCCCAGTTAAATAGAAACTGGGGTCTTTACCTGTGGCTTATAACATCTCCTAACCTGTAGAGATGTAAGCTAGTTGGCATCAGCTTGGGTTTATTCCTCCAAGGAGAGAGCCAATAGCAATTAGATTTGGGATTGATAGAGGCACATGTCTGCCTCTTCTGCACAGTATTTTCAGGCAGGGTGAGGTGTAGCTGGTGCTCGGTGATGATTCTTGCTTGACTCATGGAGACTGTAGTTTGCTTTACTGGTTTATGCCTTTGTAACACTCTGGCTTCCAGAGGACATCTGTAACTTGCCAATGTGCGTCTCAATACATCCATCCCATGTTGAACGTCAGGCTCTTTTCGGCGAGCAGGGTCTTAATCGCCTCTCCTTCCTGCAGGATATCCCAACTTAAGGAGGCATAGCGAGCACTTACTTTGTGGGGCTTGGATCCCTGGCCAATCATCCCCTGATAGAACAATCCATTGCTGATGTCAGAGCTCCTGAATTAATATGCTTTGCCTAAGTGCATAGCCAAGACTTTAGATTATATTTGGTTGTTGAACAGAAGTATAATTCTCTTTCACAGTTCTTATGTCTATTGTCAATTAAAGAATGCATTTTTTACCGGTTTTATTAGAGAGATTACCTCTAAATAGTTGTCTCAAGTTACCGTTGGAGAACGACCTCATCATCCATCATATTTTCTCCTTGTTCTATGGGGGGGGGAAGCCAAGAAAGTCTTCTCATATCAAAACCTTTGGGACCTAGAAGGTATAAGTTTTCATTAGGACTCATTATAAATAGTTGTTACATTGTAGGATCACAGGAGTGGTTCGATGTTATGGCATCTGAGGCTTTTCTTCCTTTTCAATGTTCAGACTGGTCAACTTTCCGTTGCCACTTTTTGTACATCCTACTCAATGCAAACCTGTATCTTTCTTTCTCAGTTCTCAACGTTAAGTTGGGACCATTTTGTCCTGTTTGAACAAACAAATGATTTTCCCGTAGTTAGTTTTAGATTTTGAATTTGCAAGGTTTTTTTTGTGAAATTTTTTCTTGTTGTTGTTTTTTTTCCCTCCTCCCCCCCCTACCCTTGATTTAAACCCATCCGATCTCAATACTATCGTAATATATACATAAGCTAGTGTAGTGTGTGTAATCATGGCAGCAGATCTTCACCGAGAATTTCACCCATGTGTTTTTGTGGGTGGACGATATATGAGTGATAACTTGGGAAGCAAACTATAATTTTAAGCTTAAACATCTTTAAAGAGAGTCTACAAGTGATACTGACAACAGAGAAATTATAGAGAAACAGTTTGTATTACCAATTCCCAAGAGTTGCTCGAAGATTTTATAGTTAAAACAAATGTGGACAACAAGCGAATTTATCTACTTGTAACTCAAAGCAGATGCCATTTAACTCGTGTTTACTCAGAGTCATGTAAACCAATGTTTGTTTAAATTATACACAGACTATCTTTACTCTTTACTAGATGGCCTAAGATACACCACTGTATCCCTGTAGACACGCGTAAGGCGAAACGGGTACTTGCTGAACTCAACGTCAATTAAAATATGCCTTAATCGAATATACACCCGTGTCCTCTCCCAACCCATTCCCCCTTCCAATTTCACCATTTCAGTCTATTTTTGATGCAGATTTTACTGTTTTGTGTTTAAGATTCTATAACATTCTCAAAAACCTACAAACCATTAAGTACTGAAACGTCTTAAAGGAAGAAATCAGCAGGGACTGTCCTCCCAATTTCCTTCTAGGAAGCCAACATCATCTATACCAAAACAGGCAAGATAAACAAAAGGAGGATATAAGTCAATCTCCTAATGAACACAGGTGCCAAATTTGCTAAACGGGATCTGGGGGCAATCACATACAGACCACATCCAGAAAGATCATACATTAAATGGACAGTTGGATTGCCATGACCAGAGATGCAGGGAATGGTTCACATATGAAAATCAATAACATATCATCAACACATAATGGATGAAAAACAAAAACCACAAACATCATCTCAATTGATGCTTGAAAAAGCCTTTGACAAAAATCCCGCATCCATTCATAGCTTAAAGTCCTAGAAGAAAATTGGATTGGAGGGATCATTCATCATGTAATCAAAGCCATATACAGAAACCCACAGCCATTATCATCCTAAATGAGAAAAAAACAGAACTTCCCATGTAAAAGGTAGGAAATCGGCAAGACTGACCGCCTTCACCACGCCCTCTTCAATAGGGGCTTGAACACACTTGCGAGAGCATAAGGCAAAAGGGAAATTAAATGCTAACTAATTGAAATAGGAAGTCAAGCTATCCTCATTGCTGATGATATTGATTGTTTACTTAGGAATGCTAAATAGCTCCAACCAGAAAACTCCTGAGAAACAATTAACAGCTTCAGCAAGTGGGCCAGGATACTAAAATTACCTAGAAAAATCAATGGCCTTTATTTACACCAAAACAAAGCAACATTGGAGAAGAAATATCGAAGAAGGACTTCTCACTCACAATAGCTCCAAAAACAAAATACCTAGGAACACCGAACCAAAAGAAACAAGATCCTACAACAAAAAATAGTTAACTTTGTGTTTTTGGTCTTTTCGAGGACAGGGTCTCCAGAGATCCCCAGCTGTCCTGAACTCACCTGTTAGACCAGCGTGGCCTTGAACTCACAAAGATCCACCTGCCTCTGCCTCCCAAGTGGGCTAGGATTAAAGGCGCGGCAACCACCACGCCTGGCTAAAAAAAAAAAATGTTAAACCTTTAAAGAAAGAAATTGAAGAGACATCCAGAGAGGAAAACCTCCCATGCTCATTTGGATTGGAATAACATAGTAAAAATGTCAGTTTCAGACGAACGCTTAAAAGATTATTTAATGCATCTCAATCAAATAGCCCCAAGGTTTCTCACAGGCGTGGGAAAAAATTCACTTAAATTCATTTGGAAAACACAAAAATCCCGAATAGTCAAAACAACTTTGAGTGAAAAGAGCTACACAGGGGGGATCTCTATACCAGACTTCAAACTATACTACAGGGCTATAGTCATAAAAACAGCCTGGTACTGGCACAAAAACAGACCTGTTGACCAATGGAACAAAACCGAAGATCCAAATCTGAGCACATACAATTTCAGCTATCTCATATTTGACAAGGGGGCCAAGAAGCCACAATGGAGAAAAGACAGCATCTTCAGCAAGTGGTGTTGGCAAAACTGGATCACCACTTGTAGAAGAATGAAATTAAACCTTTACCTCTCACCCTGTACAAAAGTGAACTCCAGATGGATCAAAGACCTCAATGTGAAACCCCAAACTCTGAAGGCAAAAGAAGTCAAAGTTGGCAGCAGACTACAAGACATAGGCGTAGGAAAAGACTTCCTAAATCAGACAGCAGCTGCGCAAGAATTAAGGTCAACAATTGACAAATGGGACCTCATTAAACTCAAAAGCTTCTGTACATCAAAAGAAACAATCAAGGAATTGAAGAGAAATCCCACCAAGTGGGAGGAAACCTTCACCACAGAAACCTCTGACAAAGCATTGATTTCCAGAAGCTATATACTACTCAAAAAACAAAGAAGAAAGAAAACAAATGACCCTCTCAACTGATGGAGCAAAGAGCTGAACAGAGACTTCACAAGTGAGGAATTAGAGATGGCTGAGAAACACCTTAAAAAGTGTTCAACATCACTAATCATTAAGGAAATGCAAATCCAAACCACTTTAAGACATTATCTTATTCCAATAAGACTGGCTAGGATCAAGAAAACAAATGATACCAAGTGCTGGAGAGGTTGTGGGGAAAGGGGAACACTCATTCACTGCTGGTGGGAATGTAAACTGGTACAGCCACTATGGAAAGCAGTGTGAAGAACCCTTGGAAGACTTGGAATGAACTTGCCACCCGACCCAGCCATACCAGCCCTAGGCATGTACCCTCAAGACTCACCCCACCACAGAGATACATGCATGGCCATGTTTATCACAGCACTCTTCACAATAGCAAGGAGCTGGAACCAACCGAAATATCCGTCAACTGATGAGTGGATAGAGAAAATGTGGTACATCTACACAATGGAGTTCTATGCAGCAGTAAAGAAAGACGACAGTATGAGCTTTGCAGGAAAATGGTTGGAGCTAGAGGACATCATGCTGAGTGAAGTAACATAGTCCCAGAAAAGCAACTGGTGAATGGTATCCCTCATCTGTGGATGCTAGTGCTAATTACCTAGTTGTAAGTATTTCTTGTGCATGGCCCCCTGAGCTTTTGTCCAAAGCAGTTGGGACTGATGCATATTGGAAACAACAACAACAACAACAACAACAACAGAAAAGACTGCATCAAAGAACTGACTGAAACAGTGAACTTCTGCTCAAAACAGGCAACTTCCCCATGGAGAATATTGAGAAAGACTGAGAAAGAGATGAAAAGCATGTTTGGAAGAATGCATGAGCTCTGGTGGGGTGGGGGGATTGGGGGGACACGGGTCTAGATTTGATAAAAATATACATATGTAAATAAATAAATTAAAAAAAGATGGTTCTCAGCCACCATGTAGGTGCTGGGGATAGAACCTGGGTCCTCTGCAAGAGCAGTAGGTGCCCTTAACCGCTAGGCCATCTCTCCAGCCCTGAGACATATTTATAATGAAACCTCTGGACCTAAGGCTTACAGAATGTAGGAGAACAAGTTTCAGGAGAATACTAAATCATCATTCAAGTGTCTTCAACAAAGCTCCCTCATGCCGCACACATTAATGAACACAAAAGACCACAGAGTGTAAAGAATAAGTGTCTTCAGAGTAGGGGCCCTTAGGCCTGACTCCTATGCTAAAGTTCACCCACTCAAGATTCAAAGTCCATTATGGAAATGGGGGTGAAAAAAATTTTAAGAATCATGTATAGTAGGTGAATTACCATAAAGAAAGAGAGTCTTGCAGGATCTTTTGCTCATATATACATACAGTAACTAAGCCAGCATGCAAAAATTCAGGCAAATTCAAGCAGGAAAAATCCCAGCATAGAACTGTATATATATATGGGTATCAGGTCCCAAACTTAGGGAAAGAACTATTGGGTAGCTGATTACTGCCTAATAAAGAAGTGTTTAACTTCCTTAAGGGAGTGACTCTAGATAAGTGTACAGGACCCAGTGGATGAACTGGCACTGTGGGACATCTGGAGACATTAACTTCACTTGATGGTCCTTAACATAAATGACAGAGTGCAGTAATTCCCTTGGGAGTTTATGGAAGGGTGCCTGTGAGGAAGGGGCTATGAAGATGATTAAGACGTTGTGAATAAAATCCACAAACTCAATAAAAATATACAACCTCCCCAAATACACAAGCCTATGAGTGGCAATTCTCATTTAAACTAACATGAATTCTAAGGTATATGTTATTATTACCGTGATTTTTTTAAAAAGTCAAAAAGTGTGTGTCTGTGTGTGTCTATGTCTGTGTGTGTCTGTGTGTGTTTCCAAACTCAGTCAATTATAATAAGTTATAGCTTAGCAATGATGTCTACTTAAGAAAGGTTGACCTGGAATGATTTTAATATTATAAATATATTTGGAAACAAATCACCCTCCTTAGAGAATTTATAGGGCTATATACTTTTGATTTTTCCAGCATAGAACTGGGGAATATAAATGTGCAATGGGTTCCAACCTTTGCTGAAGAACTGTTGACTGCTGATTACTGTTGGGTGAGGAGACTTGATCTTTAAAGGGAGCTTCCCTAAATAGAGTAACCAGACTTCAGTGGATGAACATGCACTGAGGATGCAAAAGTGTGACTGGATAAGCTGTAACATATATAACAGAATGCATTAAGTGTGGTTGGGATGGCTCTGGGGAGTGTGGATGGAGACTGGTTCAAAATATGAATGTTTAATGTATGAAATCCACAGAAACTCAATAAAATATAAATAAAGAAATGTGAAAAAAATAGTTTTTCTAAATAATTTGAGACAATGAAAAGAGGAGGATAGAGAAATTAAAAGACTTAGATTGAGGCAAAGACAGAGAAAAGGACAAGGAATAAGACAGGGGTCTCTAGTGTTATACTCTGGACTACAAGGAGGCTGTTTATTCCAATGAGAAACTGATGGAATCAGAGGATTTGAATGAAGGCCACATAAAACATGGGGAAGGAGATGTATATGCAGATGATACTGAAGTCTCATAGGCCACATTGTGAGGGAAGAGTACTTCTTCAGGGAAAAGTTCCACATTTGATTCCTGAGTATAATTTACTCAAAGTTAATAAATCAGCCAGGTATGAGGGAGGAATCTTTCTGGATAAGAAATGAGAATAGTTTAAGAGTTTCACAGGTGGCAAGTTAAAAGTTTCAGGCAGTGGTGAAAATTGTTTTTGAAAAGCCAAAGAAGTGCCTAAAAGTTTTATTGAGAATGTCTCTTGATCACACTAGAATCACACACAAAAAAAGAAAATGCTACTTGACCTTGAACTTAATGATGATGAGGTAATTGAAGAGAATTTAGTAATAAACTTACAACACCTGCCCTGCTATAAAGCCATGTATAACCAGGGTATAATGAATGTCTGAGTCTATTACTAAACCATGAAGAACAAATCGAGTGTAAAATGGTGCAATAGTTTCCTGTGTTGTTAAAGTTTCTGTGTTTAGTCAGAGAGGGTGTTTAAATGTCAAGTGTATTGTAAAAGAGAGTAATTTATTTCTTCTAGGGGGATTGGTTATTAAATTTAGAGCTACATTGAGATTTCATTCTGCTGAATGTTCAGAAAAAGTCAAGAAAGTAATAGCTAGCCATGGGTTCAGGGAGACTTCTTGGGAGGGTTGTATAATGCACTAATATGAAAGTGGATAGGAAGCATTAGAGCAGGAATGGGAGAAGATTGGGAGGACAGGGAAGAGGAGGGAACATAAGGAGTGATATGGAAGAGTAGATCTTAGAAAGAGCCATATGCAATTTGTCACTACAGAAAGTCCTTAAAGTAAATATATGTGCATATATATGTATATATCATAAAAACATTAAAAGGAATTATCCCATATCTGAAGGATAGTGCCATTTCTAGATAGTATAGGTAATGAAGTAATGAAACTTCCAGGCAAGGAATTAAAATATTTTGAATTCTAGTTGTAAGGGAATTCTGTTTTGAGTATTCAATCACCGTCATTGAGTTTCTGTAAGGTTTTTACAGGCTTTAAGTTTTAAACAGCTTCCTTATACAGGTGAAGAAAACAGTTTACCTTGAAATACTTCAAGACTAATAATTTATTTTATTTGCTGTCAGATACTATCATTTTCCTTCAGTTAACTTTTTTTTGAAAGGTCTCCCTATAGCCCCTGGTGGCCTGGAACTCACTCTATAGACTAGGGTGGCCTTGAACTCAGAAAGACCCACCTGCCTCTACCTCTGGAGTACTAGGATTAAAGGCATGCACTGTGACTTCTGGCTTAAGGACACTTCTTAGTTGTCATGTGGGTGCCAGGAATCGAACTTGGGTTCTCTGAAAGAGCAGTCCACACTCTTAACAGCTGAGCCATCTCTCCAGCCCCCTCAGTTAACTATTGTAGATAAGAATTGGTTTCGTTTCTTGACTATCTTAGAATTCAGAGCACTTAAAATATATCACAGATATCAGAAAAGAATGAGAGGTTTCCTATTCATCATTAGGGTCTAGAAGTATTTGGCTGTCATCTGAGTCTCTCCTGAGATCTACCTGGGGATCCAGGAGCCTGAAAAGATCAGGCTGTTTGAATTTCTTCTGCTGCAGCCTTACCTATGACAGATGAAAAAAATGGTAAGGACTGATGTAATTAGAACTGGATAAGGCCTGGTTCAAACAGCTTTCAACTGTTATCCTGTTGGAAGAGTTTTGGATAGATGCCATGTCCTAGTTGAATATGAGGGTGTAACCTTAGAAATGGAAAGCTAGGCTTGGAGTTGTATTTACCCAGTAGCATCAAGATCATGGCTTCCCAGTCTGAAAGATAACACAGACTGACCCAGGTAAAAGCCTGTCAGAGGGGAAATGTAGAGATAATAAATCCAAATAAAAGCAAGATTCTTCACACTGACAAACCCTGACTTCTTGGATTCTGTGTTAGTGATATGTGATGATTTATCCAAACAAAGCCTAACTAAGAATGACCCATGGAATCTCAAGTATCCTGTCCTCTAACATGAAGAACAAGTTATTAACAAAATCTCTGTGTATCCAGACAGTGTGATGCCAACTTTTAACATGTTCAAATATGTGTGGGATCTCAGACCAAGTAACCTCTCTTAAGTGTCATAAAGAGATCAATTCCCCATATATGGGGTGACAAATTTTCAAGAACATATTAATAAAAGTATTATAGGATTATAGAAAATAAACCTCAAAGAAGTTTCCAAACAATTTAAAGTAGAGGAAAAAAAAAGAATAAGTTAATATTGAAAACCAGGAATATTCACATACATATGGGGCTAGAAGAAAGTGTAGTTTTTAATAAAAAATCTTTAAATAGAAAATAGAAGAAAATAATCTGAAGGTATCTCAGAAATTAAATTCTTCTGAGGGAATTCTTTGTTTCAATATGTTGACCTTAGAAAACCATTTAATTCTGAAAAATCACTGAAGTAAACATCCTTGTCACTGTTTCCCTGGCTCTGTTGTTTTGTTAGATCTTGTTAATCTTATGAGCTAATGGTGTTATTCTAAATAACATAAACTGTGATGTGAAAATCCAGTTCTCATGCATCATTAGAGGAATATCAATCTTCAATTCAGGCACTCTGTGTATTACCTGCTTGGCACTGGTCCTTTCCATGAACTTGTTCTTCCATTTCTCACAGTGATCTCAATCCACCTTGCTCTTCTCTGTGTCTGTGCATTTCTGGTTTGAAACTCTAATTCAGATGTATCTTCTACACAGACTTTTAAGGAATAAAGTTTAATTGAATCATATATGCTAACTAAGAGAATAGTCACTGAGGGCCTAAGCACTTGTCATTCACACTGAACATAGAAAGAAGCAACATAAGTTTCAGTTTTGAGAAGCCTCAGAGAATTGCTGTGTTGAGCAGTATTTCCTGAGATGTATTTTAACTACATTCAGACTCCCTCACCACTTTTATCCTATTCCAACTATCTTCCCCTCCTCTCATTTCACATCTTTATGTATTTTCTGTCATTTAAATTTTTATTTTTAAATTTTTGGAATTTTAAACATGTAGCTTTTCTAACCCATGCCTTCCAAGTGCTGATGGGGGTGTGACTGTGCTTTGGAGTCTGGTCAACTGACCAGGCATCATTCCAGTAAGGGTAAAAGAGTGTCTCCCAGCATCTATCTGTTGACAGTAGATCTTTAGCTATGGTTAGGAATTCCTTCCTATACTCCCATGCACGCTGTGCCCATGTCTGGCTTGGATTAGCACTGGTCTTTGCATGCTGTCATAAGCACTGTGTGTTCACATGTACAACTACACTTTGATGAGCAGAGGTCATAGTTTCCAATTATTAATCAATTTTATATGGTTGTTTCAATCTTTCTGCATCTTCTTCTACCATGATCCCTGAGCCTTGAGGAGAGTAGCTGTGATAGGGTGTCCTTTTTACAGTGGAGCACTCCATATTCTCTTACTCTTGTTATTTTGATATATTGAAATTTGCTGCCAGATTAACCTACTGTAATGAAAGTTGAGAGATATACTAATGCAGGGATCTATTAATATACCATGGTGAGTCATTAATATTATACCTATTGAGCAGCTGATAAACATTCATTAATTTACATTAGTAAATTGAATCCTTTAATAATAATATTAGTGAGTTCGCAATTATGCTATCTGCATTGTCTTAGCCACAGGTTTTTGACTTGATAAAGTGTCAGGTATGGAATCTCTCTTGTGAAGTTGACCTTCAATCCAATATCAAGATAGTTAGTTATTGTCATATGTTTTATGAATCTTGGCCACTTTGATGTTGGTAAAATGAAATCTCTAAGGATTCTCTTTTGCATTTCACTCATGGCAAAACGTTCAACTTTTTAATGTATTTCTCATCCATTTGTGTTTTATCTTTAGAGAAATCTGATTGTACTTCCTTGGTTCAACTTCAAATTGAGCTATTTTTTTGGGGGGTGGATGCTTGGGATATTTTTTGTTCTTTGTATATTCTAGACATTAACTCTCAGTTAGACATATATCTGGTAAACCATTTTGTTTCTTTTCTATAGGTTGTCTCTTCACTTGAGTGATAGTCTCATTAGAAGTATAGAATCTTGGAGCTTCAGATGTGGCTTAGCTATTATGATCAGTGGTTGCTCTTGTAGAACACCCAGACTCAATTCCCATTATCCACATGATGGCTGTCCCTGACTACAGTTCTCGGGGAATACGACACACTCTTCTGACCTCTGCATGAATGGGAGGATATGGATTTACTTATATACATTCAATCCATATACTCATGCACATAAAAATAACAAAAGAAATGAAGAACAGAATCTTTAAGCTTCTGGAAATCTTGTTTGCCAACTGTTGGACTTAATAACTACATTATCAGAGTCCTTTTTGGAATGTCCTTTCCTGGGCCTATAAATTCCAGTGTATTTCCTATTTTCTTCTCTATCATAATTAACATGTTAGATCTTATCTTAAGGTATTGATCATATGGAATTGAGTTTTGTCAAGGGTGGGAGACAGGATCTAGTTCAAGTCTGCTGCAGGCAATCATGAATGGGACACTGCCCCTGATTTCTTTCCAGTATGTTCCTTGTTGGTTTATTGAAAGGCTAATGATTTCTGAGGTTAATTTTATATCCTGCTACTTTGCTGAATGTGTTTATTAGCACAAGATTTCTAATAGAGTTCTGAAGGGTCATTCAATGAAGAGTCATATCACCTTCAAATAAGGATACTTTGGGGCTGGAGAGATGGCCTAGCAGTTAAGAGCACCGACTGCTCTTGTAGAGGACCCGGGTTTGATCCCCAGCACCCACATGGCGGCTGAGAACTGTCTGTAACTCCAATTCCAGGAGAACTCCAATTCCAGGGGAATCCGACACCCACTTCTGACCTCCGCGGCATTGCATGACACGGGTGCATAAACCTACAAGCAGACAGTACATTCATACACATAAAAAATAAAATTAAAAAAAATTAAAAAAAAAAACAAAAAAACAAATAAGGATACTTTGACTTCATCCTAACTTATCCACTTTATCTCCTTTATTGGTCTAAAGAATCCAAGTACAATATTAAACAGGAGTGGAAAGCCTTGTCTGATTTAATGGCAAGGTTTTCAGTTTGTGGACTTCCCAAACAGTGCATTATATTTACTCGACTGTATATATTGAACCATTATCTCATCTCTCGGGGTGGAAGTTGACTTGATTCTGTTGGATAATCTTTTCACTGTTTTCTTGTACTTTACTGAGGAATTTTGCATCTTTGTTCAGATTTTCCCAAGAGATTTGCCTACATTTCCCTTTTTCTGTTTTTTTTTTTATTATTGGTTTTTGTTGTCTTTTTATCATTGGCTTCATAAACTGCGAGTGCTCCTTTTCTATTTTCCAGAATAGTTAGGGTATATTGATATTATTTCCTCTGTGCAGATTAGGAGGAATTCTGTGCTTTATCTACCAGGACCTAGGCTGTTTTTAGTTGGGAGAGTTTTAATTACTGAATCAGTCTCATTGATTGTTACTGGTTTGTTTTTTTAATGTCATTGATTGCTACTGTTTTAAAAAAACAGTACTGTTGTACAGTAGGTCCACACTGCTTCCTTTGTCAATAAGCTAGCCCACAACACTTCTCAGATACTAGAAACCCAAGAGAATATTGACAGAAAAAATAGAGGCTAGATTGAATGCCCTGGAGACTAGTTTTTCACCTGGGGGATGAGGTGAAGACCATGCAATATCAGATAGCTCTTCAGTGTCCATACAGATTTAAATATACCACTCTCCTCCAGTATAATGAGACTGCTTGGGACTGGGAATAAGTAAGACATCATTTACTAGGGATATTATATTTTAAGCATTTTAGTTTGCATCTGTTATATCCACTTAAAGGTTTTAATCCCTTCAATATCTTGTAGAATGCTTTTTCTAATTTAATAAGCTTGTTGGTGTGATGAATGATTCTTGGGATATTGCTCCATTATTGCAACTCTTGCTTCTTGAGGGAGTTGCATGGCACCCAGGCCTAGGTAACTCAACCTGTATTTAAAAAATAAGAAGGGGAAACTTTGGGTACTGACTATTCAGGCAGGGTTGCCAGTTTCAGGCTGTTTGCCCCTTGAGGAACAGCCAACTGGATATGGCAAGGTCTATTCTGGCTGGCCCAGTCCTGAACCTGCACAGGACAGTTCCTGGAACTCAGTGTTCAAGTACATGTTTTTCTCCTACTAGTTAGTTTGGCTTGGATGCAGTAGATTAAAAAAACATATGATTAATGAAACTGCAATTACAAATGGTTAATGATACTGTGTGGTTCAAGGGAATATTTGGTTGGGTATTAAAGTTCTATAGTAAAATTTCCTCCTTTAAGACAAGGTTCCACATTTCCTGCATATTCCATTCCTGCATTTTTTTAAAAAAAATATATTCTTTGCTTAAGGACTCCAATTCTTCAGCTTTGTTGTGCAATCCTGATGTTGGGTTTTCTGATTCATTCATTCTGCTTATAAAACTTTCTCCCATTGTTTCAAATAGACTTACTGAGATTTTCAATTCTGTCTTCATTTTGGCTTGGGTTGTCTTCTATATTTCAATCATCTCTTTTTTTAAGTTCACTTTTCAAGTCCTGAATAGTTTTTGTTATTTCATCAGCCACATAGTAGCATTTTCTTGAGTACCCATCACAAGTTGATGCTTATCCTCTTTGATTTCTTTGAGTTGTTTATCAGTGTTTTCATTAAGTCCTTTGATCATGTTTAGGAATGTTTAAAAAAATTCTTCATCATGGGGTTTCTCAGGGTGAATATCATTATTCTTTATTATGTAAATGTGTGTTTCTTTTTAATACATTTATTGATGTTTGGTATATTTTAGACATCATTTATCAGCTCAATTTAGACATATTCCCCTTTCCCTTCCCCCACCCCCAACCCAGATAATGCATTCTGCCATAAATGTCCTGTATCTTTCACTCAGTCTCTTTTATGTTTAGATTTATGTTTAGTTTTATGTATATTAGAAATTTACATTTTCCTTATTTAATTTTATAGTCTGAAAATAAGTGGGGGGTCATTCTAGAGCCCCTTAAGAGATTTACATTGTAACAACATAGTTGCTTTCAGATAAAAAGAAATATAACAATAATGTTGTTCAGATTGCCTTTCTACTGGGGATTTGGTGTTAGCATCCACAAATGAGGGGAAACCATTCACCATTTGTTTTTCTGGGACTGTGTTACTTCACTTAGCTTAATGGCTTCTAGTTCCATCCATTTACCTGCAAACTTCATGATGTCATCTTTCTTTACCACTGAATAGTACTCCATTGTGTAGATGTAGCACATTTTTTGTCATCCACTCATCTGTTGAGGGGCATTTGTGTTGGTTCCAGCTCTTTGCTGTTGTGAAGAGAGCTGCAATAAACATGGATGTGCATGTGTTGTTGCAGTAGGATGAGTCTTGTGAGTATATACATGAAACCCAAAACCCTGAAGGTGATAGAAGAAAAAGTTGGCAACAACCTACAAGATATAGGCATAGGAAAAGACTGACAAGCCAGCTGTCAAAGTCAAACGAAACCTGAATGGGGTAGTGGGAATTGAGATTTTTTATGAACACACACACCTACACACATGTCACATGTACACACACATACACACAAAAGGGACAGAGCTGGGAGAGGCAACCAGATAATACTGGAGCCCCTAAGTTTATTTTCCAAGGCCTTTTATACAAGCAAGATAAAAAGGACATTTCTGCAAATTTCCCATGGGGTAAAGGTATAGTTAAACTTTGTATACATTTCTCAAGGACAGTTTCTAAGGTACAGATAAACTTTGTTTTACATACCAAAGACAGCCTCAAGGATTATTGTCTAGCCTGCAAGGACATTCCCTCCAACTGCTTGTACAGTATTAACCATGCATGCCAAGAACTTGCTGAAATATAGAGGTCAGTGTGAATTCACCATGGTGTTACTCATGCCAGCTCCCCACAAAAGACTGTCTAAATCAGACCACAGCTGCACAGGAAATAAAGTCAACAGTCTACAAATGGGACCTCATCAAACTAAAAAGCTTCTGTACAGAGAAAGAAACAATCAAGGAAGTGAAGAGAAATTTGTTCCCACTCTGTGGGAACAAATCTTCACCAGTTATACACCTGACAGAGCATTAACATCCAGAATATATAGACTACTCAAAAAAAAGAAGAAAACAAACGACCTACTCAAAAGACGGAGTAAAGAGCTGAACAGAGACTTCACCAGTGAGCAATTAAAG
Organism: Rhizomys pruinosus; assembly: GCA_009823505.1. Lineage (NCBI taxonomy): Eukaryota > Metazoa > Chordata > Mammalia > Rodentia > Spalacidae > Rhizomys > Rhizomys pruinosus. The sequence continues at coordinate 282,849 of VZQC01006732.1, forward strand.
ATGGCTGAGAAACATCTTAAAAAGTGTTCAACATGGGGCTGGAGGGATGGCCTAGCAGTTGAGAGTGCCGATCTCTCTTGCAGAGGACCCGGGTTCGATCCCCAGCACCCACATGGCGGCTGAGAACCGTCTGTAACTCCAATTCCAGGAGAACTCCAGTTCCAGGGGAATCCGACACCCTCTTCTGACCTCCGCGGCATTGCACGACACGGCCGCACAGACCTACATGCAGACAGTACATTCATACACACAAAAAGTAAATAAATAAAAAATAAAAAAAGTGTTCAACATTATTAATAATTAAGGAAATGCAAATTAAAACCAGTCTCAGATATCATCTCACTCCAATAAGACTGGCTAAGATGAAGAAAACAAAAGGCATCAAATGCTAGAGAGGTTGCAGGGAAAGGGGAACACACATCCACTGCTGGTGGGAATGTAAACTTGTACAACCATTATGGAAAGAAGTATGGAGAACCCTTAAAATACTCAAAATGAGCCTACCAACTGACCCAGTCATACCACTACTGGGTATATACCCACATGACTCATCCTACCACAATGATACAAGCACATCCGTGTTTATTGCAGCTCTCTTCACAATAGCAAAGAGCTGGAACCAACCCAAATGTCCCTCAACAGATGAGTGAATGAGAAAAATATGCTATGCCACAAGCCACCCAGCCGGGATGTCTTTCACCTGTGGGAGAATCAAAGTCTTGCACAGGAGGGTACAGATTAGGCGAAATAAATGAATATGACACCAGAGAGAATTTTTGAATCTAATGCACCTTTACTGAAATCAAATTAAGTTTTTATACAGGCAGGCAAAACGGCAAGCAAAGCTGCTGGCGTAACAGGCAGGAGGGGGGGAGGGTTGAGGTGACAGGCAGGGGATTTGCATATCCTCGGGAGCACAGGGCTTATTGCCTTGGCAACTTGCACCTGGGCTGCAAGGCCAATTTTTAGATAAATTTGTACATCAATGAAAGTTTTTACTGCTCACACTGTCTTGATAAACGATAAAACAGTAGTCTTAGAATCACAAGCCATTAGCAGTCTTTGTCTCTTTTGAAGTTCCAATTAGTGTTTTTCTCATCCTTCCAGGGGATAGAGCTTTCTCAAGGCTTTTTGTTATCTCTAGGTTGTGATTTAAGTCGCAAGCCTGAGAAAGGGGGCCTTTCAGCTCTCCATAAATTACACAGTGTTTTTCTTAAAGGAGAAATCCCTGCCAAGTGCCTTTAACTAAGTGTTACACTTTAATATGTATAACTGTAACTAAACTTTATCTTACTAGTTTTATTAGATGTAGCTTTCTGCTTAAAGGACTGAGTTTTATTATTATTAAGTTTGGAAGGACATTTTTATTATTAGTAACTAACCTATGATCTCACTTAGTGTAATGTCTACAATATACTTTTAGGATAAAGGAGCCTTTAAATGTTGTATCTCTGTATGATTTTACTTAGGTTCATGAGGCTTCTGTTTGCCTGAATTGTTTTTAAACATATTTAACTGTCCCTTGTCTGGGACTGAGGTTGTGCTGAGCTCGGGAGGGGTGTCAAAAGGCAATGTACAAAGTCCAACACTCATGAAGCATAACATCTTTGTAATGCATCGTGACCGGGTACTCTGTCACTGACCACCAGGGAGCTTAACCTCGCGAGGTTCTTATCTCCTCATCCGTTGTTACACAGACGACGCTGGAGTTGGTGTGACAATGCTACATCTACACAATGGAGTACTATTCAGTGGTAAAGAAAGATGACATCATGAAGTTTGCAGGTAAATGGATGGAACTCAGAGACATTATGCTAAGTGATGTAACACAGTCCCAGTAAAACAAATGGTAAATATTTTCCCTCATTTGTGGATGCTAACAACAAATCCCCAGTTGAACGACAATCTGAATAACATTATTATATTTCTTTTTATCTGAAAGCAACTATGTTGTTAAAATGTAAATATCTAAATGGGCTCTAGAATCGAGCCACCAGTTCTTTTCAGACTCTCTAATTACTGTATGTGTTGGAAGGTATGTATTCATATTTTAGAGTAATATAAAATTAAAGAAGGAATATGTGAATTCCTAAACATAAAAAAGCCTGAGAGAAAGATACAGGACATTTATGGCAGAATGTATTATCTGGGTTGAGGTCAGGGGAAGGGAAAGGGAAATATGTCTAAATTGAAATGAAAAATGAAAAATGACTGAAATACACAAAATATCAATAAAAGTATTATATTTAAAAATAAAAAATGTTTCCTTACTTTTACTGTAAAAATATTGCAAATTATTTGAGATTTTCTTTTTCTCTTGTGTGTTTAACCACATACAGTGGTGAAAAATTAATGTTTTTCAATTTATTTTTAATATCATTTGCATCTGAGTAGTGGATACTTTTAGGGACTTATGATGAACCCCTCAGTTCCTTTGATTTTTTTCTCTATCAGTTTTCTTTAATTTATAGGGATGTATCATGATCTACAATAATGCTCCTTTCTATAGGGTATTGGTTAGAATCTAACTTGTTTTTTATTATGATTTTATTGACTTTTTTGTGCATTTCCTACATAGCATCTCAATTAGTCTTAATCACCTTTATAACACCTTCTCCATCGACACCCTCCATCAGTCATCACTCTGGAGTTCATACATTATGAAATTTGTGTTAGATCCTATTGTACCAAATTAATCCCCCTGCCCATTCCTCAGTGCCAGTTCATCCACTGAGCTCTAGTCAGCCTATCTGAAGTTCCTTGCTTACAGAAGTCCAGTTGTTCCTCACCCAACAGTAATCAGCTGCCAATATTTCTGCAACTAGAATTGGGTTCTGCTACCCATTTCTACAGTTCCCTGTGGGATTTTTTCTGGCTCAACTTGCATTGATCTTGTGTATACTGACACCAGTGCTGTCAGTTCATATGGTTAGAGTACCAGTAGCTTGTGGGATTCTATTTCCAAATGGTCTTCCACTACCTCCCTGACTCTTACAGTTTTTCTGCCTACTATTCCACAATGTTCCATGAGCCCTGGGTGAATGAAAATAAATATAGGTGACCTGTCCATGGACTTAAATTCTGTAGACTCCTAATTTCCATGGTTTGTGCATTTATGACCTTTTGAGTTCCTGGGTCCCTGTTGAATGAGGGCGCTTTGTTAATGACAGCTAATATGTATATTTGTGTCCTCTTAGACTTTTGTTCCATGTTGGATGAAACTACACCTTAGGTGTAGAGGTTGCTTTGTAGATATGCCACTTAGGCTTGAGCAATTCACAGACAATGCACACGTGCACGTGTGTGTGTGTGTGTGTGTGTGTGTGTGTGTGTCCAGTTGTGGGAATCTGTCATATTCTTCATCTGGTACAGAGGAAGCTTCTTTATTGAATTGCATCAAAGATGACTATATTTAAATATAAGAATACACCTTTTGCATTTAATAAGAAATTGCCATAGCTTAGGAATATGACAAACATGGGAATTTCTCTAAGAGCTATGACCTCTCTAGGCATGTGCATCTGGCCATGTTTACAGTACCAGACAGGAGCTTCCACCCATGGAGTGTGCTTAAAGTTCAATTAGTTAGCCGTTAATTGTCCCCAAGATAAAAGTGCCACTACTGCACCAATGTCACATGCTGTGCCAGACATTGATGTAGATATTTGGTCTTAAAGCTGGTAATGGACCCTTGACCACTATTCTCCCTTAACTGCTCGCATAGTACTCTCTGAAGCTGTGAGAGCCAGCCTTCAGGGGAGGTGGCTTCCAGGTCAGTTTCCACTCCATTGTTCCAATTTTGGACTGTGAAGTATGCCCTGTCTTCAGCAGTAGGGGAAATCTAACTTCTGTCACCATGGTCCCTTTCTTCAAGAGACTAAATGGCATACTAGATTCTTAGTGTCCCTTTGAAATGTGTCCTGTTATTATTTAAATTCTTGTTCAGGTTTGTGGAGGAAGATTTTTCTATATACTAAAAACAGTTGTGCCAAGAAAGAAAACTAGGGGAATGTCCCATTCACAATAATTTTTTAAAAAAAAAAAAAAAAAAGAAAAAAATCTAAGCAAGAAGTTGAAAGACCTAAAGCTTTAAAATACTGATGACTCACAATCTCCCTCCCATAACTGAGAAGATATTTATAGTTGATGTCTTCTGGGGGAACAAGAGTCATTTTTTTACTGTGTGGCCCCTGGTAGGTCAACCATGCTACAGTGTATGTCCTTATATCTATAGGAACATGGAGAGAAAAAGTTGCTCTTCATAGGAATGGGATATGTGCACACACACATACACACATGCACCCCATATTTGGAGGGAATTGGGAGGTGAAGGTGGATCTGGGAAGATTTATCGTAAGAGTTGGGGGGTGGATGTGATAAAAATGTATACATGTATGAAGTTCTGAAAAATATCCACTTATTTACATGTAGCTATCCAATATTCCCAGCACCACTTGTGAACGCTGCTGTCTTTTCTTCGGTGTGCTCTACATGTGTGTCTCAGGTTATTTGCTGTTGCTGTGATAAGACACTCACTGAAAACAACTTGAGGGGAAATCAGATTATTTCTTTTTACTGGTTATAGTCCATCTCTGAGGGAAGCCAAGGCAAGAAGTTGAAGCACAACTCATGGAGGAAAGCTGCTCACTGGATTTCTCCCAGGTTCATGTTCATCTACCTTTCTCTTTTGGACTAGGCTCACATTGTAATGGGGCAATTCCACCTGAGAAGACCATTCAGACACAAAATGAAGCCAATAGAAAGATTTAGTGCTGCAGTCCAGCTGCAGGGATCTGAAAACCTGAGTGGAAAGGGTGGGGGATGAAGGAAAAAAGACAGACATAGGAACAGCTGGGATGAGGAGGGCCTGCAGCCTCATGACCAGGCAGGCACTTCATTACAGAATTACAGGGTTTTTACACCTTTTCTCAAAGGAGGAAAATCTTAGCCTAGAAATACAGACAAAACCACAAGTTCCTGGGAACCAGGTAGTTTCAATAATCACAGTTCCATTAATCACATGTACTTGTGTCAGTAGTCCCCAAGCAAAAATTTTAAGACAAAGGCAGTACCTCAGAACAGTTTCATTTATCCTAAGAGATTGTAGAAGCAACATCCAAGCAGAACTACTAAGAGAAAGACATGCGCCTAGAGGCCGATTATCAGAGTCATCTGTACAGTTTAGCCCTGGGTCGTGTAGGATAGGCCTTGCCAACATCCTGTTAGCTTCCCTCTAGGGCTGAAAAGCCTGTGCCTCAGCCCTGGGACAGGCAGGATAGGCCATGTCAATACTGAGTTGGCTACTCTGGGGTAGAGGCAGCCTGCACCTGGCAGCCCTGAATACTAAGCTCTTGACAATTTAGTCAGCTGACACCAACACCCCAGACATTCAGTCAGTCAAGGGTGTAGCAAAGAGTTACAGTGGTGTTTTACATAGGAAAATCCATATCCACTGTGGTAAACCTTATGTTCTCAAACTAAAGCATGATAAGCTCCTGTAATAATTTCTGTCTTTTAAAAGTAAGCCAGGCATAAATTACAGAAACCATGGAGAATGAGCTAGTTTCTAAGTAACCAGAAACACACTAATTTTTCCATCTCTTGCCCCAGTTCAGTTGAATTAAGCTTTTTTATTCCCATACTTTGTTTTTTTTTTTTTTAAATTAATTTTTATTGATGCTTTGTGTATTTCATACATTTTTTCCAATTCAGTTCGGCTTATTTCCCTTTCCTCCCCCCACCCCAGCCCCCATCCCAGATCTATGCCATTCCGCCATAATGTCCTGCTCTTTCTCTCAGTTTTTTTTTCATTTTTAGCTATTAAGTGTAATCCATGAGTAAGCTCCTTCATGCCAAACTAATCGTGCAGGCTGTTTGTGCCAAACACTACACCCCACATCCAGTGGGGGTACAGTTGTTTGTTCACAAGTTGATCAAATGACGTGTCCCAGACTACATTGCTGTAGTTTTCCCATTCACCCCAATCGGACGCTTTGCATTCTACCATCGCCCCCTTTCCCGCAGGTTGTTCCTAGGCTTTAGAAAGGGACACAGTGTGGATGAGAGGCTATAACAGTCCACTCTCTCTGCAGCTGTTGACTTGGACTCTGGTTCAATTTCCTGGCTGTTTCCTTTCATGGGCTGAACCGTTTTCAAGAATAACCTTCTCTCTTACTAATGAGAGCACAAGCCAATAATATATAGGTCATTTTAACAGACTTATGTTATGGTAGGTTACTTTAGCAAGACACATGTTTGGATATTTAAATCATGAATTACAATTTTCCACCCCTGTTAAATATGAATGGGTCTTCTGTGCTTAATACATTCTACCTTAGAGGATGTAGCTTGTGGCATCAGCCTGGGTTTTTTCCAAGGGGAGAGCCAATAGCAATTAGATTTGGAATATACAAGCACATCGCCTGCCTTTGCTGCATAGTATTTCCAGGCAGGGGAGATGTAGCTGGTATGACGGGTGGAATCCTTGCTTGACTCAGGAGACCCATATTTGCTTTATTTGGTCTAGTGGCCTTTGGTAACATCAGTCTGGCATTCCAGAGGCCACTGTACACTTGCATTTTTTATGTGGTGGCTCAATAATCATCTCAGTTTTAACGTCAGGTCTTCGGCAGCAGGGTCTTATTGCCCCTCCACCTGTAGTTTTCCAACTTAGAGGGAAGGAGTCCTTACCTTTTGTGGGGCTTGGATCCCTTGGCAAACATCTCCTTGGTAAAATAAACCATTGCTGATGTCAAAGCTCCTCTATTAATAGTGTTTTGGCCTGGAGTGCATAGCCCTAGGATGTTAGTATTATATTTGGTTCTGAAATGGAGACAACTATTGTAGAGTAAATCTACTTATAAAAACCGGTTTAAAAATGCTTTCTTTAATTGATACTAAGAATGGGAACTGTCTGGAAGGGATTGACGTCTACTGTTCAGAACCAAATATATTTCCCATAACTTGAGTTTAACCCTGGGGTTACAGCTGGGCCTCATAAAAGTGGCATTAGCTGAGGCAATTTGGAGTGCCACACGAGTGAGCTGGACCCTGCCTGCGTCTAATAAAACAGTGTCCTCAGACAAGCTCCCAGGCCAGTGTGATGGAGGGAATTCTTCAGTTGGGATTTCTGGTTTCCAGCTGTGTCAAGTTCACACATCAAGCATTACGGCAATATTACATTTGTGTTAGTCAGGAGGTTGTAGGTAGATGGACTTATATCTGATTCTTCAGTATCTACACATAGAAGTATAAAACTTGATCTTTTCCTCTCACCCTGCACACAAATTAATAACAAATATCTCAATTCTAGACCTAAAACTCTGAATTTCTAGAGAGTAGGCACTAATACATCAAGATATCGCGCTCAGGTAATGAGTTTCTTGGTAGGACCCCAGTTTCCATTAACAACTATTTGCCTGCTGATGCTCATGGTATGTGACTTTTCTGTTGCTCGTTGTTAACCAGGCAAATTGAAGATGGTACTTACTGAAGAAGAGTCGTTGTTTTGGGCTTTATTAGCTCCAGAGGGCAGATCCATAATGCAGTGATATCAGAGCAGAAATTGGCAGCACAGCCTGAGGAATGGAAGCTCAAGCTCACGATCTTCAACCTGTGACACGAAGCAGAGTAAACTGAAAGAGGGGCAAGTCTATGAACTCTTAAAACACACTCCCAGTGACATACTTTCTCCAGAAGGTTGTAGCACCTTTCCCAACAGTGTCATACACTTGAGACCACATGTTCAAATACTTGGATCTACAATGGATATTTCTATTCAGGACCAGCGATAATGGTCTAAAGCATATTTCTGACTTTGAAGGTAATTCTGTCATGTATTTTTTATTTATTTATTTATTTATTTATTTATTTATTTTATTTCTGTATGTGTATGAATGTACTGTCTGCATGCAGATCTGTGCACTCGTGTTGTGCAATGCCGCGGAGGTCAGAAGAGAGTCTTGGATTCCCCTGGAACTCGAGTTCTCCTGGAATTGGAGTTTCAGACGGTTCTCGGCTACCATGTGGGTGCTGCGGATCGAACCCGGGTCCTCTGTAAGAGTGGTCGGCGCTCTTAACCACTAGGCCATCTCTCCAGCCCCCTGTAATGTATTTTTAAACTTAGTAGGCTAGTTTTTCAACAACTCTAAAGTCAAGAACGTCACACCATCTATAACCCATAAGCACTATTCTACTCTTGAGCAGGCTACCTACTCAAGGAACATAACAATGTATTTGCTAAATGCTTTATTATTTTTTCTTATTCTGTGACTATAAAAGATTATAGCTTCTGTCACAGTCAAGCACGTCATTCTGAATGATCTGAATCTGTATCTGACATATAATGACTCATTTTTAGACCTTTGGAGCAAGAGGTGGGTTTTATCCCAACACAATATTATTTGTGGTTGCCAGGATAGTTTGGACTTAAAATTTTCATTGAAATAGCAAGTTCCAAAAGCTTGGGGCTCTTTTCATGCCGCTTGGTTACATACCAGTACCAGTAGGTACTGTACTGATATATACACCACACACCTTGGATACAAGATATAAAGACAAAGATGGTACTGTGGTGGAAGTGTCCCCCCTGACAGATAGCTCTCATGATGTCAGTCGGTGCAATGCAGGCATCAGTACTCATACCCAGCTAAGAACTCTGAACACAAGAATACCATACTGACAGGTATGATGAGCCAATAACACAATGGTGGCACAACCAGGTTTGGCGGGTAACCAACTGCTCCCTTACTGGACTTGGGGCTTGCCCTACAGAAGGAATTCACCTCTAATACTATTAGGCCCAAATCCATTACTAAAGAGGTCTTAGACATGGGGTGGGTGTGGGGCTCTAAGGTAACTGCTTAGCTGAATTACCATAGCATCAAATTACCCCCTAAATATCTATATTTATATCCACATAAAATGGTTCTGTTTAATCTTTAAATAGAGAAGCCTATTCTTGCAATGAACTTTGGCTATACAAGATGCTATAATAAAGGATATTTGGGGACTAGTCCTAGACAAGACACTTATACCACCAACTTAAGTCTCATAGAACATTGAGAAATAGGGAATGAAGTAAAGGAAGAGTCTAAGAATGAGGAAAAGTATTGGAAAACACCATCTTCTAAGCATGGTAAGATGATAGCAATCATGAACACACAGCAGCCCCCATGTTGGCATTGTTCCCTACTGCAATGGACCCTCTTAAATGTCAGACACAGAGGGAGAAGGGACTCACAGGAACTGAGCACCTACTGCTGATCTATTAACAACCAAAAGATTCTGGGAGAGGCAGTAGCATGTTATTCATTTCTGTACCCACTGGTGAGTCTACAAGCCCTTGGTGAATAGTTCCAAACCCAGGATCACACACGTGGTTCTAATTAAACTCTGTGGAACACTAAGCAAAACCAAATCTAGTAAATAGGGGAAAGAGATTGATCAAGAGAAGAAGAAAGTTGTTACCTATATGAGGCTAAAAATAGAGGGTGTTGGGAAGAGGGACCAGGATACACAGTGTACGTGCATGCAATTGTGAAAAACAAAATTTGCTAATAAATAGTACAAAGTAAATATAATTCTATTCACTACCTGTGGACTATTCGAACCCCTCAGCAAAAATGAGACTGCTAAGGAACTTGTTAGAATGCAATTTTATTGCCAGAAGTTTCCTTGACACTGCTATTATGTCCAACTGAGTCCTGGAATGAAGAACTTCTGATATGGGTCATTAATCATCTATGTCATTTATAAGGCTTCATCTTTTTAGCTAGCCATAAGGTAAATGCTTATTTGATGACCAACGGCACAGAAGAATGAGAATCATCTACTTTTTAGCATCTGCTTACATCACAAATAATTGGATTTATTTCCTGTAAGCTGTTTTGTTTTGTTGGTTTAAAGTCAGGGTCTCACTATGTAGCCTTGATGACTGGAAGCTTGCTTATGTAGACAAGGCTGGCATCAACTCATGGAGATCTGCTAGCCTCTGAATGTTGGGATTAAAGGCATGTGGCACCATGCCTGACAATTTCCAGTAAGCTTTTGCTGGTACACTTTTATAGACAAACTGCTATAACTGAGGGCAGTTCAAATATTGTTTATGACCAGAGATTTGTGGCAGAAATTGGTTTGAATTTCTTGGTTAGTAGTGGCAAAGATCAGGGCTGGAGACATGGCTCAGCAGTTAAGAGCACTGGGCTGCTCTTGGAGAAGACCCGGGTTCAGTTCCCAGCATTCACATGGTGGCTAACAACCATCCATAACTCCAGTTCCAAGAGATCCAACACCCTCTTCTGACCTCTGCAAGCATTGAATGACATAGATGTACTCACATGCATGCAGGCAATACACTCATACAATAAAATAAAAATAAAAAAGTATTTTTTTCAAAATAGTGGCCATGTTTATGTTCCTGTCGTATCTTCCTTTCCCAGGAAACATTTTTGTCTATTCCTGGACAATTTCCATTCTTTAATCTCAAGTCCAGACTCCCCATTTCTGGGTAATGAATAAATGAAAACAAATGTAAAAACAAAACATCCATGTTATGAAAAAGGAGGGTAGGGAAGTAAACAATACTACCTTCTAGCCCCTAGGGAAGCCATCATGGAGTGAACCCAAAGCAGCATGAGAAACTAAAAAATTACACTGTGAACAATATATCGGCCTTTTCAAATATAAGTGTGATAATTACCACATCTATTGGTTATTTCTGAAGCATTTTTTTTAGAAAGATGCTCCCTATAGCCTTAGCTGACCTGGATCTTGATATGGAGACCAGGCTGGTCTTGAACTAACAGATCTCATTCTGCCTCTACTTCCAGTTGCAGGGATTAATGGCATGTAACACCAAGCACAGCTTCTGAAATACTAGCTTTGAAAATATTAAAGACTTACCAAAATCAACAATAAAAGAATTGTACATCTGTGATGCTAAGAAAACTTCCTGTCATTTAAGTCACATTGTAGAATGTTATAATGAACAAAATTGAAAGTGATCCTTATTTATGAGTAGATAAACTAAGTTACAGCAAGTTTTTACTTGATAAGCCAATCTCTACAGTACTGAATAGAGACTCTTTGTTTAGAACTTTCCTGTGAATTTTATAACGATACTGAAGCACATTGAAGATTACCTTTTTGTAGTATCAAGCCCTGAAATATTGGTCTTCTCTAGAAATTAGCACTGAGAGTCTTCTTAGGAGTATAACTTAAGGGGCTGTGGTGAAGGCTCAGTGTTTAAGAGCACTGGGTACTCTTGCAGAAGATCTTAGTTTCCCTAGTCATTCATGGTTAACAACCATCCATAATTCCAGTTATAGAGTATTTAATACTTTCTTCTGGCCTCTAAGGGCATTTCATGCATGGATGTACTTACATGCACACAAAATATTCAGGCATATAAAAATTATTAAAGAGTATAACTTTAACAGATTACCAAAAGCATGATCCAATGATGACTTAACACACTTCTGATTGCCAAGGTTTTTATATTAAGTTCAAATTTATGTCTAGTACAGTCATACTAATTTTCCTAACCACGTTCAACATGAACACTTGCCTTTTATAATTGTTACTTGTATATAGAAACCATTAACCCTCTAGTAACCTATTTTTTTTCTAACACTCTAAGGAGATCATTACTGATACAAGTGCTTAATATGATTCTCTCTCTCATTCTTTCTCTGTCATTATAGTATCATTGTCATTTAATAAAGTAAGGTAATTTGCTTTAATGTCTTTAATCATTAATATAATTTGAAAGTACACAACAGATTTTTTTCAGTTTTTATGAAAACTGTATTCTTCACATCAACTCTTACAACAGAAAACCTCTATGATGCTGTATTTTGGGATTCTAAAGCTCTTTATTTACCAGTATCATCAAAGCAAAAATATAACTTTTTTCACCAGAGGTGAAGCTATCTTAAATAGATTAGCAAAGGATAAAAACATTTTAGTTTATGAGAACATGTTCTTCTGATATATACAAATGTTTATGCATAATTTAGCCTTACATTTTGTAAATCTCTGGTCTTGGAAATCTGTAGGAAGATGCTGTGTGGCTATCTTTGGAGAAGGAGAGAAATTTTTTTCTTCTGAGGCTCAAAATTTTCCCATAAACTCAGTTTTGACATTCTTATACCCATACAATTAATCATGAGGTTTGACAATGCATTTGATTCAGTAGTTTCTCATAACATCAGTTCCATAGACTATCTACAACCAATGACACAGAAGGGAAGATGGCTCAAGAGTTTTCCCACTTGTGCTAATTCTGACTTTAGGAAATTATCAGATGAAGAAAATATTAATATTAAAATATGTGTAGAGGGCTGATGCGATGGATCATGGGATAAAGGTGCTTGCCCTCAATCCCATTCAGCTGATTTTGTTCCCAAGGGCTCACACGTTGAATCAAGAGAACAATTTCCATAAGTTGTTTTCTGACCTTTACATGAGTGTCATTGCATATATTCAGGCATGCATGCACCTACACAATGGAAGTAAATACATTTAAAAATATGACTAGAAAGAGCTGAAGAGATGGCTCAGCATTTAAAAGCTTCCCGAGGACCTGGTTAACTTCCAAGCACCCAAGGGCTAACAACCATGTATAAGCCCAGTTTCAGGGGATCTGGTGTCCTGTGTATACTTGTACCTTTCAATTCCCACAAACTGTGTGAAATTTAATGGGTACAACCAGTGACCAAAAAGAAAAAGAACCACAAGTTGGATCATGGATTCATGCCTTCTCCAGCTCTACTATGAAGAAAACATTTATCTGTGTCTTCTAAGTTAACACAAAGAACATCATCTATTTTATTTGAATTTTGTTCAGTGGAAAAAAAGGCAAAGGGAACCTTGGTGTGGGGGATGGTGATTAAAAGGACGAATGGGTGCTCACGTAGAAGCTAAAGAATGTAAATGCAAAAGGCATCCCGAAAGATAAGAAATAGCACTAAAGCTAGTGTACAGATTTAATGCGATCCCAATCAGAATCCCCAAGAGTTTCTTCACAGGCCTGGAAAAAAAAATCCTCAATTTCATTTGGAAAAACAAAAGACCCCGAATAGCCAAAGCAACCCTGAGTGAAAAGAGCAATACAGGGGGGATCGCTATACCAGACATCAAACTATACTATAGGGCTATAGTCATAAAGACAGCCTGGTACTGGCACAAAAACAGACCAGTTGACCAATGGAATAAAACTGAAGATCCAAACCTGAGCTCATACAATTTCAGCCACCTCATATTTGACAAGGGGGCCAAGAAGACACAATGGAAGAAAGACAGCATCTTCAGCAAGTGGTGCTGGCAAAACTGGATCACCACTTGTAGAAGAATGAAATTAAACCCCTACCTCTC
>VZQC01006732.1:309498-349556 GCA_009823505.1 Rhizomys pruinosus
GCCCCCTCTTCCGCAGGTTGTTCCCTAGGCTTAGAAAAGGGGCACAGGTGGATGAGAGGTAAAACAGTCCACTCTCTCTGGAGCTGTTGACTTGGACTCTGGTCAATTCTGGCTGTTTCCTTTCATGGGCTGACAGTTTGTCCAGGAATAACCTTTCGATCCTACTAATGAAGAACAAGCAATTAGATATATAGGTATTTAAGCAGCACTAATAGTTATGGTAGGTTACTTTAGCATAGACACATGTTTGGTTATGTTAATCCATGAATTACAATTTTCCCCCCTGTTAAATATGACAGGGTCTTACTGTGGCTTATAACATCTCCTAACCTGTAGAGGATGTAAGCTTGTGGCATCAGCCATGGGTTATTTCTCCAAGGGGAGAGCCAATAGCCAATTAGATCATGCAACATTTCTAAATCAAATTTAGACTCATTCTCTTATCCATGCCCACCCCTCATGCCCCCTGTCCCCACCAGCACTCATGGATTCTGTCATACATGTTAAGTCTTGCATCTTTTCCTCAGGCTTTTATAAGCTTTTTGATGCAGAAGTTTACTGTTTTGGTCAGTTCTTTGAATAGGCTTCTCTCTTTCTCTTTTTTGTTCCTTTTAATTTTATATTATTCCAAAATATGCATATATATATATATACTCCACACATAAATCAAAATTACAATGTCTGAAAATAAATTACAGGTTAATTCAAAACACATTTAGGGATTCGTATTTTTTTTTTGGTATTTTTGAGACAGGGACTCCCTTTAGTCCCAGCTGTCCTGGAGCTCACTCTGTAGACCAGGCTGGCCTCAAACTCTCAGAGATCCACCTGCCTCTGCCTCCCAAGTGCTAGGATTAAAGGTGTGCACTACCACGCCCGGTAAGGGATTCACATTTTAAAAGTAAAGTTGCATGCTGGTGAAAGCAATTATAACATTACATTCTTTTTTTTTTTTTTTAGAATATGAATACATAGCTTCCAACCATATATGGTAATTACAATGTGTGACTATAAGTGGTAGGTTAATTCTAGAGTAAGATATTCATATTGTGAGAGCACATATGCTTTCACATAAAATGAAATATAATACTAAAGTTGCTCAGTTTGCCTGCCAACTGGGGATTTGGTGTTAGCATCGATAAATGAGGGAAACTATTCACCTTTTTTTTTTTTCTGGGATTGTGTTACTTCACTTAGCTTAATGGCTTCGAGTTCCATCCATTTACCTGCAAAGTTCATAATGTCATCTTTCTTTACAGCTGCATAGAACTCCATTGTGTAGATGTACCACATTTTTGTTATCCAGTCATCAGCTGAGGGGCATTTGGGTTGGTTCTAGCTCTTTGCTTTTGTGAAGAGAGCTGCAATAAACATACTGTGCATGTATATTTGTGGTAGGATGCATCCTGTGGACATACCACCCAGGAGTGGTGTGGCTGGGTCAGGAGGTAGGCTCATTTTGAGTCTTTTAAGTGTTTTCCATTCTGCTTTCCACAGTCGTTGTATGAGTTTACATTCCCACCAGCAGTGGATGTGTATTCTTTCACCACAACCTCTCCAGCATTTGGTATCTTTTGTTTTCTTGATCTTGGCCAGTCTTATTAGAGTAAGATGATACCTTAGTGTAGTTTTAATTTTCATTTCCTTAATTATTAATGATATTGAACACTTTTTAAGATGTTTCTCATCCATTTTTAATTCCTCACTGGTGAAGTCTCTGTCCATCTCTTTACTCCATCTTTTAAGTCATTTGTTTTCTTGCTTCTTTGTTTTTAAATAGTTTATATATTCTGCATGTTAATGCTCTGTCAGATGTATCAGTGATGAAGTTTTCTTCCCACTCTGTGGGTCTTTTCCTCACTTCCTTGATTGTTTAGCTGTACAAAAGGTTTTGAATTTGATGAGGTACCACTTGTCAGCTGTTGTCCGTATTTCTTGTGCACTTCCTGTTTGATTCAGAAAGTCTTTTCCTATGCCAATGACTTGTAGGTTGCTGCTGACTTTTTCTTCTAACATCTTCATGGTTTCAGGTTTCAGGTTGAGATCTTTGATCCACTTGGAGTTGATTTTTGTACAAGGTTAGAGGTAGGAATTTAATTTCATTTTCAAACTCCTTCTTCAGATGTTATAAATGTTTGTTGTAGCGATTTTTGGTGTCTTTGGTTAGGTTTATTCCCAGTCATTTTATTGTTTTTGAGGCTATTGTGAGTGGTACGGTCTTCTTGTATTCCTCCTGCATGAATTTATTGTTGTTGTACAGAAAGGCTACTGATTTTTCCTGGTTAATTTTGTATCCTGCCTCTTTATTGAAACTCTTAATCCTTTCTAAAAGTTTTCTGGTGGAGATTTTAGCATCCTTTGGCTAAAATATCATATCATCTACAAGAAGGGATAGCTTAACTTCCTCTTTTCTGATTAGTACTCCTTTAATTTCCTTCTCTTGTCTTATTGTCTGAGCAAGTGTTTCAAACTCTATGTTGAAGAGGAATGGTAATAAGGGTTAGCCTTGCCAGGTTCCTGCTTTTAATGGAAATGGTTCTAATTTTTCTCCATTTAGGATGATGTTAGCAGTGGGTTTGCTTTGATCATGTTAAAGAATGTTCCCTTCAGTCCAATTCCCTGTAGGACTTTAAACATGAAGGGATGCTGGATCTTGTCAAAGGCCTTTTCTGCACTAACTGAGATGATTTGATTATGTAGTTTTTGTCTTTCAGTCCATTTATGTGTTTTATGATATTTATTTATGTGTGTTGAACCACTCCTGCATTTCTGGTATAAATCCAACTTGATCCTGATGGATGATCTTTTTGATGTGGGTCTGTATGCAATTTGCAAGTATTTTGTTGAGAATTTTTGCATCTGTGTTCATTAATGAGATGGGTCTATAGTTCTCTTTTTTGGTTGTATCTTTGCCTGGTTTTGGTATTAGAGTGATGATGGCTTCATAGACGGAATTTGGGAGATTTCCCTCTGTTTGTATCCTTCTGAACAGTTTGAGTAGTAATAGTTGTAGGACCTCTTTAAATGTTTTATAGCGTTCTGCTGTGAAACCATCAGGGTCCAGACTTTGTTTAGTTGGGAGATTTTTTATTACATCTTCAATTTCCTCAAATATTATGGATCTGTTTAAACTGTCAATTTATTCTTGATTTATCTTTGTTGGTTCCCAGGATTTCAGATATTTACGCATTTATCTTTGGTTTTCAAATTTAGTGGAGTATAGGTGGGTGAAGTTTAACATAGGAGTCCTACCCACAGTCTGAAGACTTATTCTCTGTGTTTTAGACATATGTGCCCTTTTCGTTCACTGCCAGCTCAGGGATGATGGAGCTATATTTATGAGAGGTGAGTGATGCATTAAGACTTACTCTAACCACTGTACCAAGCTATCTTGTAAGGCAGATGAAATCATTTTAAGTACTGTAGAAACAGGGAAACAGATTACTGTTGGGTGAGGAATTTCTGATCTTTAAAGGAGTGACTCTAGATAGGTGGACTAGACCCCAATAGATAATCTTACACTGAGGGACCTTTGGGATCAGTATCCTTCATCAATCAGCCTGAAAATAAATGACAGAATGCATGAAATCCATTTAGAGTCTATGGGAGGCTGCTTGTGGAAGGGGGTGTAAAGATGATTAAGATGTTGTGAATGAAACACAGAAATTCAATAAAAATAAAAACGACCAAAAATTCACAAGCCTATGTGGGGCAATTCTCACTTAAAATACCATGATTTCCTAGGAATACATTATTGTTATTATGATTTTTTTTGGTATTTTTGAAACAGGGTCTCCCTGTAGCTCCAGCTGTCCTGGAACTCACTATGTAGACCAGACTGGCTTTGAACTCACAAAGATCAACCTGCCACTGCCTCCTTAGTGCTGAGAGCACAGGCATGCACCACCATGCCCAGCTATTATTATGATTTTTTTAACATTTTATTGAAGCTTTGTGCATTTCATACAACACTTCTCAGTTCAATCCAGACACATTTCCCCCTCCATGCCCCGCCCGCCCCTCCCAAGTTCATGCAGTCTGACATACATGATTGTTTCCCCTTCTGAGTGTTTTCAAAGTTTTTCAAAGCAGCGGATTATTTTGGGACAGAGAAGAACTCTATTGCTTCAGTCAGTTCCCTGTCTGTCCCAGTTCTTTGGTTACTGTTGTTTTCTCCAATTCATATTGTTTCACCATATGCATTTATTTATGTTATACATGTACTAAAATCATGTCATCTGAAAATAAATGATATGTTATTTCTGAATCATATTTCTGGATGCATATTTTTCCTTTTAAATTTTCTGTTGCTCTAAAATATGCAAACCTACCCTCCACCATTGTAGCGAAATTCTAAAGTCTGAAAATAGGTAGTAGGTTAATTCTAGAGTCCATTAAGGGATTCACATTCTAAGAACACAGTTGCTTTTAGATCAAGAGAAATATAATATTAATGTTACTCAGTTTGCCTCACTTGATGCTAGCATCCAAAAATGAGGGATAACATTCCTAGTTTGTTTTTCTGGGACTGTGTTACCTCACTTAGCATAATATCTTCTACTTCCATCCATTTACTTGCAAAGGTCATGATGTCATCTTTCTTTACCACTGCATAGAACTCCATTGTGTAGATGTACCACAGTTTTTCTATCCACTCATTGGTTGAGGGGCACTTGGGTTGGTTCCAACTCTTTGCTATTGTGAAGAAAGCTGCAATAAACATAGCTGTGCATGTATCTCTGTGGTAGGATGAATCTTTTGGGTATATATCCAAGAGTTGTATGACTGGGTCAGGTGTTTGGCTCATTTCCAGTCTTTTATGGGTTCTCCACAGTTTTCCACAGTGGTTGTGCAAGTTTACATTCCCACCACCAGTGGATGAATGTTCCCCTTTATCAACAACCTCTCCAGATTTGGTATCATTTGTTTTCTTGATTTTGATTTTCCACTTGGAGACAAGTCTTCATTTTCTTGTTCCTGATGCAGTGGGAGAAATATGTCTGTATCTGGAGTTGATTTCTCTGCACTAACTGAAGCCGGAGATATCAGCCTCAGTGGCACAAGTCCCTCTGATAGGAGAACAGCTGCTTGTGGATCAGCTTCTGTGGCTTAGTCGTGGATAGGTAATTTTATTTGAAAATCACGATTCTTAAATTTTAAAATAAAAATGAATATTATTCAGTTTGTGGCTTTTGCAGTAACATTTATCAAAGGATCTTAAATATTAGAAAAATTGCCTTAGTATACTTACTTTTGTCAGTGGAATTTTTCTTTAGTATGAGTCAATAGGAGGCTTTGATTTGGTCTTGATAGGATTACAGACTGATAAAATAAAATATGTCAAAATGGTCCAAGGAATCCTTAAAATATGTAGTGACTGTGCAATGTTTTGTAATCTCATTAATGATATTATTTGGACTTTTAGCCAAATGTAGTAAAGAGATCCCTTCTTTTACCAGATTTCCTTAAACTCTATACTGCCTTAATTTTCTGCATAGAGACTTTGATTGCATAGTCTTAAGTGTTGATAATGAATTAAGACATTGTCTGTACCTCCTACAGTCTCATTATTAATGTAGACCATGCCTCCCTAGGTAGTAAAGTCTCAACAGTCTTTATCTAGGGAAAGACAAAAGATATAAGCTCAGAGATCAAAGGAACATGTTCCATGGGAATCTCAGATAAATATGACATTACTCCATGTAGGAATCTGTCTTTGAGTCACGCGTGACCGCCTTTTACACACTGCCCTCCCTTCTTGGCTCATCTCCAGGACTTGCCTCCTGCTTGCAGGCCAGAAGTCTCTGGGCTCTGTTCCCACAAGAAGGGGTGAGGGGAAACTGCAGGAGATCACCCATCGGAAAAATAAGCAGACTCACACACACACACGCGGAGAGCTGGGGAGGATAGGAACTCCGTTTATTTTCTCTCAGTGAGGTCTATGTATTCAAGACTACTGTGCTTTGGGCAAGGAAGTGGGGAGCAGGCAGAAGGGAGGGGTGAGCCAATCTGGTTCTAATCGGGGAAACTGCAGAGCCCCAGTTTGTGCAACAGGTAACTAGAGGTATGACATTCTGCTCAATGCCTCAAGGGAAAGGGCCTGGAACTTTGCAGAGATAGGGAGAAGCAAGAATCATTGTAATATCCCGAATCTTCTGGCTACAGATAACTCTGGAAGCCCACAGAGATATCAGATAACTGGAGATTTCCCCGGACAGGTCTTACAATTTTTCTCTTCAAGCCACACACAAAGTTCTATTCCCACAAGAATCCAACTGAATAATATTGCAAAGGATTGTTAGACCTAATTCCAATATCACCACTCCACAGAAGAGGAACTTTTAGACCATGAGAACCATGTTGTTAGTAACTCATAAAATGTAAGGCTGCATTGAGGGGATTCAACTTGAGTGTTCAAACCTTAGAGATCTGTGGATACCTTTCCCAACTGGTTAATTATGTAAACACAGCATGCTTCTTTAATAATGACACAGGATTCCTCATGTGCTGTATTAGAATATCAAGGGCCCTCTGCTTCATAGAAAGAATTTCCTCAGTATCGTAACTTAGGAGTTTAGGAGTTAGATCCCTTGGGCTGTATCGTCAATAGACTTTTGTTTGTATGTAGAGGTACTTTACATAATGTAATATCTAAATATATTTTCAGAGTAAAAAATGGAAGTAAATTTCTTATTGATGAAAATATATTTGTTCCATCTCTGTTGTAAAATGGGAAGACATTCAAGATATTTTGTAATTTTCATCCCATATCCATGTAACTCCCAAATGATTTGCCAATAACCATCCTGGGTTTTACTACCAAAAATTTGCCAACAAACCATGGCTGGGGTTTACTATCAAAAATTCATTTAGTGCAACTGGGAGCAAAAGATATATTTGTAGATCTCCATGTCCAATCCAATCAGTAAGAAACCAACCAAATTTCTTAAAGATTGTTGTTCTATTAGTTTGTGTTAGGGGTTCATCCTAAATGTTGGCCAGACTTTTTGTATCAGTCAAGTAAATGATTCTATTCTTGAGTTTGAGCTAGCTGATAAGCAGTCCTTTGACAGATATGATCCAGAAGTCCCCATGAAAAATATAAAGTCATACTTTCTTACATCTCTGAGAAGCAGAAAAACACTGGGGTGAGACAAAGTAGAGTCATGGAACAGAGGTTTGTCCATGTACCTGCTTGGATGTCCATCTATGCTCAAGAAAATATTCCTGTGCATTGTTTGGTGAGCTGCTCTTGAGATACCATAAGGAAACATTAACATTTGTAGCTGTTTGAATCATGGAAGACTCTGGTCCTTAAAGAGTTGTTTAGCTTTTTCTATCCATAATCTTATAGAGGGGATACTACATAAACGAGGCCATGTGCAATAGTAAGTACCTGAAATTTACAAATCCAGATGTTCTTGTTGAAATCTCTAGAATACATAAGTCCTGTCAAAAAAAAATTAGTGAGTTTCAGTGTAAAGACACTGTATTGAAATTTGTGAGAGAAAAATAAAATCTTTAAATCTATGAACACTAGTTATTTGTTCAAATGCAACTAGGTTACAACAACAACAACAACAACAACAACAACAACAAAAAAAAACCAGAACAAAACAAAATAAAATAAAACAAACATAATTCCAGTAATGAATCCACTGCTAGAACAGATTAGAAGAAAAATAGTTTGAGGACAATATGTACAATTATACTAAGATTTCCAAAAGGAAAACATTGTTGCTTTTAAAAAAATGGTATAATGTTATAAAACTCTTTTTAGATTACTGTGTGAAAACTAGCTTTATACCTATGAATTTCAGATATATTTTTCAATTGTTTGAAGAGAAATTTTCATTCTTCTGCCATTTTGCACTTTTAACAATGTTATCCAGAGTCTGTTCTTTAAAACCAGAGATTCAGCAGACAGGATTTACATTAGTTAATAAAAGTAGGGTATACCTCTAGCTACCCAGAAATATTGATATTTTTGAAGGGACAATATGGAACAGAATTCTTATTTCCATTTATTCCTGGGAATGTATACCTTGTAGTGGGTTAAAAAAGGCAATTGATTGAGAATACTCTTCAATGTGCTAAAAGAAATCAATTGGTGGCCAAACCTAGCCCTAAGGGCCAATAACTCTAATGATCAGCACAGCCAAGTACCTCTTTTGGCACAGTAGTGGCATTGTAATCTTGGGGGTAATCAACTGCTATCAAATTGGACATCAAAATAAAAATCAAATCAAATAAAATTTATTTTACTAGCAATAAAAGAAGCTGTGTTAAGCTGTTTAAGAGACTTAATAACAAAAACTTTATTCTTTTTACTTTTTCTATATGACATTTTGTTGAGTGTTCTTAATTTTATCTAGTACATCTTAACCATATTCACATGTCTACTGATAGGAGTAGCATGAAGGGTATGTAGTACTTGTGTGGCTAAAATTCATTTTGGGAGGTGTCAATAATTTCTAGTCCCTCTTGCCTTCTGATTTTGGGAGGTGTCAATAATTTCTAGTCCCTCTTGCCTTCTGAGAAAGCTAGGTATTATTTTGTCAGACTGCTCTCCAGGAAGACATTGATTTAGTTGGGCTTACATACAGAACAATGGAGGAAGGTTTAGTTACAGGAGTGTGGGTTCTCACCCCCTAAAGCCACATTGGAAAGATCACATTTGTCAATTTTGTATCTCATATCCTGTGCTTGAGAGGTTCTTTTCAGAAACTTCTAACTTTTGCCTTAAAGGGAATGAAAGGTCCTATCATTTTGATTCAGATTTCACTAAACCAGTAGATTCTTTGATAGGGTGCCCATTATCACAATATTATTTCTTCTGGTCTATGAGCTGAGCAAGGTTTTAAGGTTCTAGAATCTTCATCAAATAAAATGAAGAGGAGCAGAGTGCTAAGAACAAAGGGCGTGCTTAGGGTTTGGAGTAAGGAGAGAGGTTGAATGGGAGGGAGAGAGAGCAGAGATGAGTGGAGTTTGAGGAGCTAGGGAACCCAAAGGGAAAAGTGTTGGCTAGAGAATCCCTTGAGAAATTCACATATAGTGTCTGAACCTTAGTGTATGTGTATACACAGGGGCTGTACTGCAAGGTGAAAGTGCCAGACATTAGAGAACACCCTCTGAGTAGTTGGTCAGATGAGTTGGATATATCCCCCAAATAACACAGGGTAATACCAGAGATCCGGGTTATTTCCCAGAACTCAAAGATAAGACCCTCCTGCTGAAGACAGGAAATACTTCGGACACAGGACTTGGAGCACTGGAGCAGGAAGTGACTTGGAAGCCTTCTTCCAGCAGTTTACAGATCATAGTTTTTGAGGATACTGTGCAAGTTGCTAAGGGAGAAAATAATCAGTCTTCCAACCCATCCCCAAAACCTAATAACCATAATTTGCACAGCAAAATAAATGTATTAGTCCAGTAGAAGCTCTGTTATCTAGGGGCTAATCAACAGCTGTTTAATTGGACTTAAACCCTCTCAGTGGGAATAAACACATGGCTGGTACAGATGGAGGGGACTCCAGATTTCCACAACTGGTCACACACAGAGAATATATGCCTGAAAGATACTGAGTCCTAGGTGACACATCTATATTGGATCCTATATACATAAGGCTCATGGAACACAGAGGATCAGGGGATAGAGAGACTACTAGTACATCCCTCAATTTTCACCAGTGAATCTTTCTTATACAAGAGTGTGGAATGCACACAGAAGGCCACAACTGGTCAAGTTTTATAGAAGAAATTACTAGAGAATGTGTGTACCTGGGTAGGACACTTACATGAAACCTCACCCACCTACGCTTTAGGAACCATCGCAGGTGCCCTGGTGAAAGTTTGTAAGAGCCAGGATTGTTGAGGGGAGATGGTGGTCCTCAGAAGGCCGGTACATTCTGAGCAGCTAAAACAAGGCTGGGGGAGGGGGACTTAGGGGTCCACAAATGTGTTTGGAAGCATTGAAAGTAGTCTGAGGACATCTGAGTCTTTAGTGATTGCAATTTGGTGCTACAAACGATACCAGACCTTAACAGCTGGCCTTGAGCGACCAGTGGACAGACTATGGGTTGCACAAGGTGGTTCTGTGATAACATCTCATCTGGTGGGTGATTGGAGCTTTGGAGTGGAAGACTCTGACTGCTTAGCAGCAGAGGTCTTGTGACCTTCCAACCCACAGGACTGGGAGTCCCTGGGACCCTCGGTGTGTTGGTTCCACATGCCTGGGGGTTTCTGCCCCACTTGGGTGCTTCAGGGCTTACATATTTGGATCAGTAATTTACTGGTTGTAAGAAGGGTGCTGGTCTGTACAGTGTTAAGGTAGAGGCCAGATCTGGAGATTAAAATTCCCCACATTTACACCGGTTAAGAAGCCAATAAAATACCTGAAGAACATATCCAAAATCAGTCTTACCTCAACAAAGAAACACCTAAGATTCACAATAGAACCATACCCAACAAAAGCTACCCAAATGCCCAAAGCTCAAAGAAAAAATAATAACATAAAAAACTCGAATGAATCCCCTACAAGTATTAGTAACCTTATTAAAAACCCTATAGTGAAGAATGCTTAGATATAACTCAGGATAAAGATTTTAAAAGAACAATTATAAATATTATTTAAAAATTAAGGAGTTGAAAGAATTTAAAGAACACAAGAATAAAGAAGTCAGGAACTTAAAAGAAGATAGGGACAAAGTAAAAGAGGACAACAATAGAATGAGGACAAAATTACAAAAGATATGAAAACACTGAAGGAAATTCAAGTTAAAATTAAAAAAAGAAATGCAACAATCCACTAACCACTTGGAAAGGATGGGAGAAACTCTCAATAACAAAATGAGTGAAGTAGAAAATAGAATATCAAGATTAGAAGACATTGTGGAAGAACTGGATAGATAAAGATTATGGAAAAGTTGGAAAAAAAAAACCACAAGAATAGGATAACCAAGGACTCTAGGACACTATCGAAAGACCAAATTTGTGAATCATAGGTCTAGAATAGGAAGAAAAGTCACAAGATAGTGGTACTCCCCAGATTTTTCAATGCAATGTAGAGGGAAACTTTCCAAACTTAAAGAAAGAACTACCTGTACTAATACAAGAAGCACATAGAACACCAAGTAGACAGAGACAGAAAAGAGATTCTCCCCACACCATATCATATTGAAGACACCAGATATTCAAAGCAAAGAGAAGATGATTTCAGCAAAATAAAAACAACAAGTTGCTAACAAGGGAAACCCTACTAGAATTACAGCTGATTTTTCATTGCAAACAAAGAAAGCCAGAAGACCTTGGTATAAAATATTCCCAGTTCTAAAGGACTATAGATGTTCAACCCAGAATACTATATGCAGCAAAAATAAATATCTGTTATATTTGAAGGAGAGAGGAAAATGTTCTAGGACTTAAATAAAATGAAAGAATTATTTTCCAGAAGGCCATCGTTTCAGAGAATATTTGAAGGAAAACAAAGAGGCCAGGGTAGGGATGATTGTAATCAAATATTTAAAGTAATACTAAGAGTCCGGGATAGGGATGATTGTAATCAACCAGCACCAGAAAATAAATGATATTAGTACTATGGAAATATAACTATAGGACAAGAATGTACCAGACATCAAAATGACTCGAACTAATATTATTATCTCATCAATAAATCAAAATATAAATGGACTGAATTCTCCAATCAAGAGACATACACTGGTAGGATGGAGTAAGATTACAGAACCTATTTTTTTGTTTTCTGCAAGAAAACCACCAAGATGAAGAAGCCCATTGCAATATTATCAAAGGAACACTTAACCAAGATGATATCATAATCCTTAATTTATACACACCAAATTCAGGTGCACCAAACTTTATAAACACAATTCTAATTCTACAGGACATTAAGACACAGAATGAGTATAGCACACTAGTAGCAGGGGATTTTATTACCCCACTCTGTTCATTATATAGTCAGTTGGACAAAAATAGACAGAGAAACATATCAACTCAACAATAAGACATACCAGATAATGGAATCAAAAATATATATCATCATTCCAATGCACTACCAATAACATATGCCCTCCCCTTACTTATTGGTTACACACGTTTGAAACTTTAGGCAACGTTTTTGGTAACCTTCTCACTGATAAATAAATGGCCATGTTTGCTAAGATTGATAAACCACAATAGGGTTCTTGATCCTCAAGGATAGCAGTTAATTCGAAGAATGATTGTTCCTCCCCCTGGGAGCCACTCAGTTCAGAATTTACCTATGTTTTATATGTAAGTCATTTCCACTCCTGACTTGTTCTGGAGTCCAAATTATAGGTATAAGATTAAAAGGACACAGATATTCTCTATGTATATGTAAGACATTTGACCACTAAGTAAAACGTATTTGGAGTGAACAGACAGGCTTCTTCCCAAAATCATGTAAAATATCTCTGAAAATCCAGGAAGATTTGGTCATCTAGAACCTACCCTATGACTTGTAAGGACATTTAAAAGTTTATGCTTTATAGTAGTATATCCAAAATAACTGTTCCATATATATATATATATATATATATATATATATAAATATTAAATATATCATAAATAATAACAACTAGGGGCAAATCTCTCAGGACATGTTATTTAGTCTCACAGTATCAGCTAATAGCCCCATGTATAAGATGAAAATGAATGCCTATCTCCGGAATAGGAAATAGAAAGATGCTTAAGCTAAATAGTGGCATAGAATTGTTATTAAATTTCCACCAACCCCTGACTTGTACTGAAGTCCTAGACACATCTGTTAGATTTAAAGGGACACAAATGTTTTTCATATTTCTCTGTATTATACAAGTGAAAATTCTGACATTTCTATATAACAAGATAATTTGGCTCAGAAAAAGCTGAGTTCTACCTCATTGAACCAGTGGCATGCAGTACAGAGGGAAACCATCTGAAGGGGCATGGTAAACTCCTTCAGTTTGGCTCCTGTTTATAGGTATGTGGTACAAATCCTCCCTTCTAGAAAACTATAAATCAGGATTTAGGAGTCTGGGAAACAAGAGAGGCTGCTCAGAGTATAGTGACAATTTACAAAACAGAGAGGGAGGAATACATTTCCTCCCTCCAGGATGTAGTTTTGCCTTACAGTCAAATAAAAAGCATTGGTGGATAAAGGCTTCAGTGCTTGTTCTGGGTAGCCCTGCCAGGAGCAGTTGGCCAGGGAGTCTCTAAAAGACCCCAAAACCAAGACTATGTGCCTATTATTTTGGATGCACATAAGAAATGGACAGTAAGGCGCTATTGATAATGATACAACATGATATGGAAAAAAAAATTATGTTGAGATCCTGCACCAAAAATGGACAGCTGACCTCCATGGTGTTAGAAAGCACTATGCAAACTTCTAGAGAGAAAATGTCTATGAAGCTTCAAAAAAGTTTTTATGCTACAATTTTACATGCCAAAGAAGATGCAGTGCAATAGTAGTAGCCTGATAAATATGCACATGGTAAGAAAAATGGAAAAACAAACAAACAAACCTAATTTGATCTATAGCCCACTCTCTGGCAGGGTATGACACATGACTGACATTGTAGATTTGTTGCCTCCTAATGTCAGGGGATTCTGTCTACCATATTGGAAAGTTGTTAGCATCCCTTTGTCAAAATGTTGTAATGCCCAATCAGAATATCTCCGCCCATAGAAAATCTTGTTACAATTCTTAAAAGGTGTTGCTATGTATTTTATCACTACAATTAAAAGGAGACTTCTAGATCACTCATCAGATCCTCCTAAACAGAACGTGGTCAGTCCCAAGAATTTGACCAGTCACCTCAGAAAGGCAAGAGAGGGAAAGGAGGGACAGAGAGGGGAAATAGGGAGGAGAAGAGAAAAAAAGGAGAAGAGAGTTAAAAAACTGGATCTTCTATCTCTCATTCTCTCTTACTCTCCCCTCCAATGGCCAGGGACTCTCTTGGAAGAGGTGGGTGTGCCAGATTGTAAGGACCAACGAGGGGAGATGAATTTAGAAATTACAGCAAAATTAGATTAGATTTTTTTTTCCCTTTTCCTTTCATTTGATCATCATGCTTGTATAAGCAAACTTCTTCAATTGGGCTTGGGGACACGGGTTGTACAAGATTTCAGGCCACTGGAATCTTGCACATGTGAACTTTTGGCAATGGTGGCATCCAGCACAAGACACATGCTGACTCAATCATAAAAGGGTCTAAAGTGGAGCAGGGGAAATGAGCCGCTAGCTGGCCATAGCCTGGGAACTTCTGGAGACTGATTAATACTGGGTGAGGAAGAGTAGACTTTAGTTAATACCACTAGATAGTGTGTCTAGACTCCAGTAGATGAATTTGCATGAAGGATATCTGCATTGTAGATTGCATGATATCTAGCATGGGGGGATGGGCATATGGATAAGTGAGGGGGTCTAAATTTGATCAATATTTGGTATAGGAAATGTACAAAAGCTCAGTAAGAATATGAAAAATATATAAGTAAATAAATAGAAGAATAGAAGGAAAGTTAGTTCAAAAATTTATATAATTTATTTAATTATATAATGGTACCTATCATGGCATGGTTATTTATAAGGATTTTTTATTGGAATTATCAAAAATATTCCCGTTACAATATTTAGAATGATCCTATAGAGTATGGTGTTGGTGGAAGAGTTGCAGATAAATAAGCTCTTGATATAATGTCCTTGGGTGAAAAGATCAGATATAAAATCTGTGATCCAATATTAAGGCCAATTAATAAGAAGACTGGTGTAATTTGGATATCAGTGGATGTGTTTATGTGGGGATTTTGATCTACTATTATTTTTATAGCCTTTATTTCCTCATTAAAACTGTAAATAGCTGGGTGTGGTAGCACACACCTTTAATTCCACTACTCAGGAGGCAGAGGCAGGTGGATCTCTCTGAGTTCAAGGCAAGTCCAGTCTACATAGCGAGATCCAGGCCATCTGGGACTAAAGGGAGACCCTGTCTCAAAAAGACAAAAATAACCCCTGAAAATAATGCTATGGACTGGGAAGTAAGGTGAAAGAGATGTCATATGTTGGAGGAGAATTGTTTGTCTTAAGAGTCCACAATTGGTGACAGAGTTTAGGTAGAGTATATGACTTTACCCTATTAATCTGTAGTGTGGGCAGAAGTCATGAAGAAATTTTAGTGGTTGTGTTATTCCAAATACATACAGAAATTCAAGGAAAGTGGGATTACACGGATGGTAATGACAATGCTTGACAACATTAGTTCAGCAAGGTATCAGTGTTATGTTGTGAGGGTAGTAAAGAAGAATGAACTAATTTTGGCAGAATGTGCTGAAAAGCCTAATGAGATTGATGAGAAATCAGAGCAAAATGTAATTTATAGGACTTGGGGTATCTGAAATCTCATTTGATATTGTGTGTAAAGCGTATACCAGGCAAGATCCTTCATTGTCTTACATGTCCATTTCCTTGCCACAATTTTTACTCCAGGTATTAAACATGAATCTTTAGAGAGGTTTTCAGGGTCTCAAAATCTGGGAGAATTGAGAGTTTTCTTGGAAGTTAATAGCTATTAACAGTACTGTCACACACCTCTCCTGATATCCCAAGTGTCCCTAAGAAATTGTGGTTCTTCTACTCTACCATACATCATAGCAAACTTACACACATAGTAGAGTAATAGAATCACGATGATAATCTCAAAAATGCACTATCTGGGATCTAATCTTTGTTCACAACAAACTCATGAACAGTCAGGAAAAGAGTAGTATAAACGGAAGTGCTATTGTAATAACAGGCCTCACAGGGCTCCTTCTTAGCTCTACTTTATCTTTTCTTCCAAAGAAGACTTTATTATCCATTTTCATTTAATAAAATTATTGCAAAATTCAGAGTTCATTTTTTTGGAAAACTTGTAAAGGGAGCCTTTTTAATAATGTGTTTATGTATAGGGTCTGTGTGCTGTGTGTGATATGTGTGTTTGCATGTGTAGCAGTGTCTGGATCTCAAGTGTGCTGCTCACAGACTTTCTTGATCAGCATTCACCTTATTCAGACTAAGTCTCTCAGTTAAACCCACAGTTTTCCATCTGTTTCTGGTTTCTTGTCTCTGCCTCCTAAAAGCTGAATTGCAAATGGACACTATACCCATGAGCAGTCTCCGGAGCTCTATACTCCATCTTTCTTCTTCACTGCTCAGAGCTAGTCCTCTCCCCTAAAAATAGTGTGTCCATCTCTGTGCAACCTCCAAATTATCTTTATTTCCAAAAGGAAATGTTACAGGTAACATTCGTACAAAACAGAGAAACATGGAGAACCTTTATGTATATTTAACCCCACAGCCGTCACTGCATTCTAGTACAAGTTAGGAGTAGATCAAATATTAAGAACAACTTTGAGCCGGGCGTGGTGGTGCATGTCTTTAATCCAAGCACTTGGGAGGCAGAGGCAGGTGGATCTTTGTGAGTTCAAGGCCAGCCTGGTCTACAAAGCGAGTTCCAGGACAGCTGGGACTACAGGGAGACCCTGTTTTGAAAAGACCAAAAATAAATAAATAAATAAATAAATAAATAAATAAACTTTGTATCCCCAATTAACTTAAGCATGTTACTATTTTTATATTGAAAATATTTAGCCAATTTTATTTAATACAGGCATTTTGTTCTTTTATTAAACTTTTAAATATCATGTGATGTGTAAACAAAGCTTGGGCAAAAACTGAACACTTTAAAATAAACCTTGACTATTAATTTAGGGTTTAGCAACCACATTCCATCTGGTTTTCTAGAGACACGGCTGTAAATGAGCTCTGTTTTAGTAGTGCATTTCCATGTTTGGGCAGAATTGTTAGCTCTGAAACTCCTGAATTCCAGATTGTTTTAAATCAACTCATTCCTGGCTACAGCAACTAAGAACTCTGTCATAATTCAATACCTTTATTAGAGAGCCGGTTCCCCAAATTTTTGCCTCAGGTCTTGATGCAGTAGGTGGCAGTGTATCCTCAGTAAGACCTTCAATTTTTATCATACATTTGTAGTTCTATTACTTACCTTTAATATATTAATTTATCCTTTAGATGTTTGATTATATTAATAAGACTGGGTCTGGGATGGAGGGGTTTACTTCTCCCCAGAGTAAGACCTTTACTGGCACTAAGTATGTGATCATACACTAATAATTTATACAAAACAAATTAAAAATTGATAATACCAAAAGTATGAAGCAAATAGCTTTTATGGGCTGAATTTATCCATAGTTGTTTATAGGTGACTTTTTAATAGCTAGAAACCTATATGAGGTTAAAAGTGTTAATTCATGTGGAACAGGTCTCTTATAAGCTATGAAACTTTTGAAGAAAAGTCACTATGTAAAATGAGTATAGATACAGTCTCTCTCAAGTATTAAACTTGAAGTCAGAGTGGTAAAATAGTCATAATTTGTTTTAGGTTAAAGGCATTGTCTATGTAACCAATCTGCCATAATGAAACCTGCAAAAGGACAAGTTACAGTTGTTCAGATCCCTCACTAATCTTATTAGAAATGGGAATGCCTCACATCAACCATGGTTAAATAAGAGATTAAAACATAAAAATGCACACACACACACACACACACCATAAATGTATGACCTATGGAAAAAAATTACATTTTTGCTTAATACTCAAGAAGAAACACAAAATGGTTTCTGAAAATCCTCACTTAAGTTATACCAATACTTTTACTTTATATTACTAATGAGAATTTTTATTAATACCTAGCAAGAGGCAGTTTCTTTAGGTTAGGGTTTCTCTGCACCTATTGTGCTGTAACTGAAATCCTGTGTTACCAAATTAGTTTTAAATGGCAGCTTAATGTGGATTTAAGAATGAAGTTTAAGATGATATATTTGCTTTGGGGCAAGTGTGCTGGAAAGGCGCATTGGGCACAGGGCTTGGTGGCTTGTGCAAAGGCAGCAGGTGCAGGTCACTGGTCATGTGCAGTCTGGAAGTCTGCAGGTTGACTACTTTTCCTTTCCCTAGGGGATCCCCCACCCCTGCACAGGTTTAGAACCACTTTAAGGTTAACTTTTGAGAAAAGCCTTTAAGATGGAGTAAATTTCAAAGATTAGAATATATTTTGAAGCCTAGAACTTTTTAGATAAGCACACCATTCATATATATTTACTTAAAATTTTTTGGAGGGGCTGGAGAGATAGCCTAGTGGTTAAGAGCGCCAACTGCTCTTGCAGAGGACCTGGGTTCGATCCCCAGCACCCACATGGTGGCTGAGAACCGTCTGTAACTCCAATTCCAGGAGAACTCCAGTTCCAGGGGAATCCGACACCCTCTTCTGGCCTCCGCGGCATTGCATGACACGGGTGCACAGACCTGCATGCAGACAGTACATTCATACACATTTTCTATGTGTATTTTTTTTTCTAAAAAATTTAATAAAAAAAAAATGGGGGGTACCAGGGTTTATAAATTAAAAAATTATATTTTGATTAGGCTTGCCAAGATGGAATTTAAAGCAAACTTTTTTTTAACAAGAATAATGGACATAATTTGAAGACAATATAATTACATGATATCTTTCTGCATGCAAGTATATAAGATCCTCACACCTGGAATGATATGAGAACATGGCATTATAAAGGAATTTTTAAAAGACATGAATTAAAATTTAAAGGATAGAGAGAACTGGGAATTGATAAACATTGTGCAAAATATACATATAACGGATCTCAAAATCTAAAATAATCCCTTAATAGTAGGCAAATATTATGTGAACATTTGAAATCCAAGACAGTTACCTATAAGATCCACAATAAAGCAATGCTATTCAGAAACAGTTTGAAACAATGATGAAACTTTAAAAAATGGAAACAAAAACAAATTGTAAGCAAGTTAGAATATATGATTAAATGCTTGGGGTTGTATTAAGTTATTTAGAAATAAACAAATGTTCACACTATCATTTTTTTTTTTTTTTTTTACTTTTAGCTTAGGAGGAAAATATTAGGAGGAAAAAAACCTTAGAAGGAAAATATCTCTTATAAAAAATTTTTGGTTCTCCATATGTGAAAAGCCCCAATTTGCATCTGAAAAAGAAAAAGACAGGAAAAAATTAGCACTACAAATGAGCCAGGATGCCCAGGAACAAGCCCAGGTGTTCAAACCAGTTTGAGTACTGGGGACAGGGCAAGCCTAAGGGTTTTTTAAACTTTTTTTCTCTCTTTTTTGGTTGTAGTACCCAGAGCTCCATCTCAAGCCTGTAAAAAATAGTAAAAATGACCCTAAGGTCAAGCCATGCCTGAAGCTGGAAGCCTCATAGCTGAAAGCTTGATAGTCCTGCAGGTGGCACACGATGACAAAGCTGATGGTCGTTCCCAGCTGGGAAGCAGCTGACTTCCACAGAACCTACCTGTGAACAACCAGCGTTCGTGCAATGTTGATGATCCCGCGATTGGATATGTTTTGAAAGCTGCTGGCCTCTTGACACACATTCCTGAAGTTGATGGCTTTGGGAACAAATGATGATAACTCCCCAGCCACACCAGGCCAAGAAACTGCTGGTTTCCATGACCTCCAGGCATGCAAATTCTGGTGTTTCAGACTGTTAGCCTTTGCAACCATCCAACCAATCAGGGGAACCAGCCCCACTTTTACACAAAGTAGAAATTAACAAGGAAAAAAGAGGGTTAGTAAGTAAAGAACCAGAGGGCATGCTGGTGACAATGTCCCATAGTTGCTCAGTTAGAAAGACAAGCTTTCTATAATACCGATTCCCAATATCCTAGGAAGATTGTGGTGTTCCTGTACCTGAATTTCTCACAGTTTGCTCCAAGTTTAAGTCTCACATATGGATGCCAGATGTGAGAACATATCAGTTCCATGGTGGAACAGGCCATAGAGAGAGTAGATACACCAGAGCACTTCAGTAAAGGGCTGGGGACCCAAGGAAGAGAGTGCAATTCTTATTTATTCAATGCAATGTGTCATTATATAGGCAGTGTGTCATCACCTCCTAGGAACCAATCCAGACCCTTAACAACCCATGTTTTCTCCATCTGTGGGGCAGGCTCAGGAAGGAACATCTGGGTGCAGAGGCCAGTTCATGGCACCAAGTGTGCCTGCCTGCACATGAACAATGCAGCTCAAACCCAGTACTGCTGTCCCATGACTCTATTCAACTTCAAAAAAAGAGATTTAAAGTATTTTAAACTTTGTATTCTGTCTTGTTTCAAAAGGAGAGTGAGGTCTAGGTGGTAACAGGTAAATATTGCAGGAAATCAAGGACAGAAACTCCTGCCATCATGTTAGTGTCTTTTTCCTGTGACATTTAAGTGGGTAAGCTAAGCGGGTTTGGAGGGTCGAGGAGCAGGTGTGTAAGCCCATTCAATGAAAGTTGATGAGGTTGTTGGAGAGGAATAGCATTCAAATCCTTTGGCTAATTTAGTAGAAAATTTGGTACAGAAAAGGAAAGAAAAGAGAGGTTGTCACTATTTTTCTGTGTTCCTGATGCCAGGAACTGGATGTAATGGAAATGTTAACATTAAAGTCCTGGATCTGTCTTTCTAATATTCACAGTTACTTGAGAGCATCAGAGATTCCCAATTCCCTCCACTGTTAAGAAGAAAGTGTCCCTTATGCTACATGCATACATGAGATTTCTGCAGATGCATATACATCGTGAGTGGCTTTCCTATTTAATTTTATTATTGCCTTTAAACGTTTTTTTTTTTCTCATGTCCTCATTTTCATACACTTTCTTCCTATTTGCATGAGATTATTCCATGCATAGTAACAATAGATATCATTAAAGTACTAGGCATTTAAAAAAATAATAACCTGTTAGCCCATGGTATTTCCAAGTTCTGAAACCAGGGAAGGAGCACTTGAAGGAGATGGGAGGCTAAAGAAACCTAGACAACCCACAGTCAATTGACATAATTTTTTCTCTCTGTATAGTGGTATTCAAGCCAGCAAGAAGTGCACAGATCTACAGGCAAGCACAAAGTCTCCACACTCAGGCCCAAAGGACAAGTAGACATCAGCCCTGAAAACTTCAGATAGACACACAGGCACACTCGGAATCCACTTCTGGGGAGTTGTCATAGATATTTTAGAGAAGAGGGAGAGGAGAAAGGGAAGAAGAAAACTCCACAAGTAAAGCACCAGGCAAAAGAGAAATGATAGGAGAGTGGAGAAATTTTAAATGTAGACCCTGAGGGTATAGACTACTGAGCTGCAGAAGAGGGGAGGTGAAGGGCCTTTCTTACATGCTGGTGAAGGAAAGCTGGCTGTAATTGTTACATGCTCCCTTAAGGGAAGCAGCAAGGCTGAACCCACATCTGTTAGGGCTAAGGCAGTAGCTCCACTCCAGCTGTGTGGACCCAGAGATACAATTTCTTTCACCCAACAACCTCAGGATTTCAAACAGTGTGGGGTATAATTTATTTTTAATTCTGAGAGAGGTACAGAGAAAGGTCATTCATCCTGGGTAGTGTGAGTGGTCATGCTAGTGGAGCAGAAAC
The DNA here is from genome assembly GCA_009823505.1 of Rhizomys pruinosus. Taxonomy (NCBI): domain Eukaryota; kingdom Metazoa; phylum Chordata; class Mammalia; order Rodentia; family Spalacidae; genus Rhizomys; species Rhizomys pruinosus. The sequence goes on from VZQC01006732.1 coordinate 331,025, forward strand.
CCATTTAAGGGTCATCAGGGGCCGTGTAGTTCAACACAAGTATCTGTATTATTGAAAGCCAGAACACAAGAGGAGGAGGACTGAGGAAGGGAGGGAGGCACACGCGGTGGGGGCGTCTGGGAATTCCCTCCTTCTCTACCAATGAGATCTCTGGCAGGTTGTGAGGACAAGCTGCCACCTGGCGCCCCACGACCTGAAGGTGGAGGAGGGAGCATGCCCCGGAGCATGCGCCTTGGCCTGCTGCCTTCATCCTTTCTCTGCTGTGGCTGCTGCTACCCATGGGAGTGCGGCTGGACAGCAGATGAACAAAGAGAAACTTGGCCTTGGAGGAAGAGGATGTGAAAGTAGGAGTGTGTCTTTCAGGGGAGAATCCTAGCTGGAGATTACTGGATGAAGAGGAAGATTTGATAATGGGCTGTGTTAAAAATCGCCAGCGTGGTAGAGCATGCCTTTAATCCTAAGCACTTGGGAGGCAGAGGCAGGTGGATCTTTGTGAGTTCAAGGCCAGCCTGGTCTACAAAGCAAGTTCCAGGACAGCTGGGGCTACAGGGAGATCCTGTCTCAAAAAGCCCAGAAAAATAAAAGAGGCCCATTGGTTTCTTTGAGAGCTAGATAAACAGCATAGAGTTCTTTGTACTGTGAGGAATGGTCAAAGAGCAGGTGAAACAGGATCTGGGCTTGATCCAGGTTGTCATAAATGATGACTGCAGACCCTCACTTCCCTCCACCTGTGAAAACAGATGTGGCCTGCCTTATAGGCACATCTTGGAAAAGACAGGGAGAAAGTCAGTTTAGCAGTGGAAGAGCAGAGACCCTCCTGTCATTAGGGTAGTGATTTTCTTTATATATATATATTTNACCTGTTAGCCCATGGTATTTCCAAGTTCTGAAACCAGGGAAGGAGCACTTGAAGGAGATGGGAGGCTAAAGAACCTAGACAACCCACAGTCAATTGACATAATTTTTTCTCTCTGTATAGTGGTATTCAAGCCAGCAAGAAGTGCACAGATCTACAGGCAAGCACAAAGTCTCCACACTCAGGCCCAAAGGACAAGTAGACATCAGCCCTGAAAACTTCAGATAGACACACAGGCACCACTCGGAATCCACTTCTGGGGAGTTGTTCATAGATATTTTAGGAAGAGAGGAGAGGAGAAAGGGAAGAAGAAAACTCCACAAGTAAAGCACCAGGCAAAAGAGAAATGATAGGAGAGTGGAGAAATTTTAAATGTAGACCCTGAGGGTATAGACTACTGAGCTGCAGAAGAGGGGAGGTGAAGGGCCTTTCTTACATGCTGGTGAAGGAAAGCTGGCTGTAATTGTTACATGCTCCCTTAAGGGAAGCAGCAAGGCTGAACCCACATCTGTTAGGGCTAAGGCAGTAGCTCCACTCCAGCTGTGTGGACCCAGAGATACAATTTCTTTCACCCAACAACCTCAGGATTTCAAACAGTGTGGGGTATAATTTATTTTTAATTCTGAGAGAGGTACAGAGAAAGGTCATTCATCCTGGGTAGTGTGAGTGGTCATGCTAGTGGAGCAGAAACCCATTTAAGGGTCATCAGGGGCCGTGTAGTTCAACACAAGTATCTGTATTATTGAAAGCCAGAACACAAGAGGAGGAGGACTGAGGAAGGGAGGGAGGCACCACGCGGTGGGGGCGTCTGGGAATTCCCTCCTTCTCTACCAATGAGATCTCTGGCAGGTTGTGAGGACAAGCTGCCACCTGGCGCCCCACGACCTGAAGGTGGAGGAGGGAGCATGCCCCGGAGCATGCGCCTTGGCCTGCTGCCTTCATCCTTTCTCTGCTGTGGCTGCTGCTACCCATGGGAGTGCGGCTGGACAGCAGATGAACAAAGAGAAACTTGGCCTTGGAGGAAGAGGATGTGAAAGTAGGAGTGTGTCTTTCAGGGGAGAATCCTAGCTGGAGATTACTGGATGAAGAGGAAGATTTGATAATGGGCTGTGTTAAAAATCGCCAGCGTGGTAGAGCATGCTTTAATCCTAAGCACTTGGGAGGCAGAGGCAGGTGGATCTTTGTGAGTTCAAGGCCAGCCTGGTCTACAAAGCAAGTTCCAGGACAGCTGGGGCTACAGGGAGATCCTGTCTCAAAAAGACCAAACATAAATAAATAAATAAATAAATAAATAAATAAATAAATAAATAAATAAATATCCAGCCATTATATACACCAGAAAACCCTCCAGAGCCTGTCAATACCAGTGCCAGCCATTATGGAGCAGAGCACAATGTGGTGGCACCATCCTCCTCAACAAAGTGAGCACCAGTTAACTTCAGCAGTCTTTCTCTAACACCCTTAGGAGGATCCTCAGGGGTGACTCCTTTTGGAGGAGCATCTTCCTCATTTTCTGTGGTGCCAAGTTCATACCCTACTGGTTTAACAGATGGTGTTACTATATTTGTGGCCTTATATGATTACGAAGCTAGAACTACAGAAGACCTTTCATTTAAGAAGGGTGAAAGATTTCAGATGATTAACAATACGGAAGGAGACTGGTGGGAAGCAAGATCAATTGCTACAGGAAATAATGGTTATATCCCTATCAATTACGTCATGCCTGCAGATTCCATTCAAGCAGAAGAATGGTATTTTGGCAAAATGGGGAGAAAAGATGCTGAAAGATTACTTCTGAATCCTGGGAATCGACAAGGTATAGTCTTAGTAAGAGAAAGTGAAACTACTAAAGGTGCTTATTCTCCCTCTATTCGTGATTGGGATGAGGTAAGAGGTGACAATGTGAAACACCACAAAATCAGGAAACTTGACAATGGTGGATATTATATCACAAGAGCTCAATTTGACACACTACAGAAATTAGTGAAACACTACACAGAACATGCTGATGGTTTATGCCACAAGTTAACAACTGTGTTTCCAACTGTAAAAGCCCAGACTCAAGGTCTAGCAAAAGATGCTTGGGAAATCCCTTGAGAATCTTTACTAGAGGTTAAACTCGGTCAAGGATGTTTTGGTGAATTATGGATGGGAACATGGAATGGAACCACAAAAGTAGCTATCAAAACCCTAAAACTAGGTACAATGATGCCTGAAGCTTTTCTTCAAGAAGCTCAGATAATGAAAAATTAAGGCATGATAAACTTGTTGCTCTGTATGCCATTGTTTCTGAAGAGCCAATTTACATTGTCACTGAGTTTATGTCAAAAGGGAGCTTGTTAGATTTCCTTAAGGAAGAAGATGGAAAATATTTGAAGCTTCCACAGCTGGTCGATATGGTTGCTCAGATTGCTGATGGTATGGCCTGTATTGAAAGAGTGAACTATATTCATTGAGATCTCTGGGCTGTCAACATTCTTGTTGGAGAAAACCTTGTAAGCAAAATAACAGATTTGGGGTTAGCAGGATTAATTGAAGACAATGAATACATGACAAGACAAGGTGCAAAATTTCCAACCAAGTGGACAGCTCCTGAGGCTGCACTGAATGGTTGATTTACAATAAAGTCAGATGTGTGATCATTTGGAATTCTACAGACAGAACTGGTAACAAAAGGGAGAGTACCGTATCCAGGTATGGTAAACCGTGAAGTGCTGGAACAACTAACGAGGATACAGGATGCCCTGTCCTCAGGGCTGTTCAGAATCCCTGCACAATTTGATGATTTTTTTTTGGAAGAAGGAACCTGGTGAAAGACCAACATTTGAATATATTCAGTCCTTCTTGGAAGACTACTTCACTGCTACAGAGCCAAGTACCAAGCAGGAGAAAATTTATAATCCAAGTAGCTTATTTTGTGTGCACAAATCTGCCAAGATGTAAAGACTTTGTGTAGAGTTCCTCACATACAGGAATCAAAAGATCATCTTCACTCTCCATGTTTTCAATGGTAAACTGGAATTCCAGATACAGTTTCACAAACCACTCCCCCACACACACCTAGTATTAAATCTAAAGTACCAATGATGCATTTTACAACTTACTTCAGGGTCCAAAGAAAATAGAGCTGGGGCTGGAGAGATGGCCTAGCGGTTAAGAGCGCCGACCGCTCTTACAGAGGATCCGGGTTCGATCCCCAGCACCCACAAGGCGGCTGAGAACCGTCTGAAACTCCAATTCCAGGAGAACTCCAGTTCCAGGGGAATCCGACACCCTCTTCTGACTTCCACGGCATTGCACGGCACGGGTGCACAAACTTGCATGCAGACAGTACATTCATACACATACGGAAATAAATAAAATTAATAAAAAAAAAGAAAATAGAGCTAAGATTTTGTGACAGTGTGGGTGAGAGCCTGGTACGAAAGTGCAACAAGACTACTGTTCATAAGACATTTCCTTTTTTTTTTTCTTCCCCAAACTTGGAATTGTGAAGAGAACATTACATATTGCAATGAACAAAACTTAGGAGGTCATACCACAGTAATATCTAAAATTAAGGAGTTTAATTGGACCAAATAATTCCATTACAATTTTTAAATTTTTCTTTCATTTATTCTTAAAACCTTTTCTGTGTTAAACATAGTCTTAACATATGGCTCTTTTTGTATGCATTTGGGCTGTCTTTCAAAAGCAAACAATGGATTATAAGCAGCATCTGAAGCTTGATTAAATGTTAGACCACAGACATGGGATTTGAAAGGACAGTGCATTCTATTCATGTTCAGAGTCATAGAACTGGAAAATAGGAAAACAAAATTTTCCAATTCAGTCTTATCTCGCATTGCTCAATTTAGAATAATGAAGGTAACAAGAAAGTGAATTAAACTTTTATAAGGTTGTGTTGACTTTTTTAATGCAATACTATTGAAATTATATTGTCCAATCCAAGGGGAAATCTTATAATCTTTATATAGCATGAAAAGTAAAACCCAGCATATAAGCAGTCCATTTAAAAAATAGCCTTGGTGCTAGGAGATGTCTCTAATATGTTCTTATGGTGATGGCCTCCACAAATAGAAAACATCGCTAGATCAGGTACTTGAATGCACTTTTGTTTGTATTGAGTATAGACTAGGAAAGAGGAAAATCTATTTAAAAGAAATATGAGAAGAGAAAATGTGAGTTTTACAGGTAGAGGGATGGGATGGAATGTCTAATGTTGATGTATGAGGGACCACGTGGCTTTGCTGGCATTCAGAGCTCTTCATTAGCTGTGTTCCTAGACTGTAAGAGTTAGAAAGTATGACTGTAAACTAATTTTAATATACAGTGAATAAGTGTTACATCCCAAAATAGTGAAGATAAGGTCTTCACGATATTTCTAGTGGCCCAAGTGTTATGCAAAACTTTATAGAACAATTTTTAAATCCCTGTTTGAAACTTCACTTACATTTCAAATATACTTAATGGTTGTCATTTTTTCCCCTTTTAGAATATAGTTGACTTGGGGAGGAAGACTTAATCAGAATTAAAAGAGGGAGTTTTTTGCCCATTTAAAGTGCAGAAGTAAAATACTCAAAATGAGATTTTTCCAAGATATTATGAAATATGAATTTGAATAGCAGCATTTTTGGTTTAAGAATCTAGCAAAGGAAAAAGTAGAATCTGGTAAATAAGGTAAAAGTCTAATATTTGTATTTTAAATGCTGTATTTTCTAGTCACACTTTACAGCATTACATCAAGTTCTCCTATCTTCAGCATATTTTTAACTACCATCAATTTAATCATTAAATTTTAAATTATATGCCATGGTATATGTGTTTGAACTTAAAACTTTTAAAAATGTGACAAATGGGGGCTGGAGAGATGGCCTAGCGGTTAAGAGCAACTACTGCTCTTGCAGAGGACCCGGGTTCGATCCCCAGCACCCACATGGCGGCTGAGAACCCTCTGAAACTACAATTCCAAGAGAACTCCAGTTCCAGGGGAGTCTGACATCCTCATCTGACCTGTGCTGCATTGCTCGACACAGGTGCACAGCCCTGCATGCAGACAGTACATTCATACACATAGAGAAAAAAAATTAAAATATTTTAAAAAAAGCTATTTAAAAAAATGTGACAAATGAACTTCATGCAAGTTGGCAAAAGTTCTGGTACTAAAAGTTGTGTTTGTTTCTTCTTTTTACTAAACCTGTTTAGTATTGATTGAATCCTCTAGCAGGAGGATCTTCCTAATGCGAGTGCCATCTTTATTTGCCCTTTTGTCTGCAATCCTGGGATGTGAGTTTTTTAAAGGGCTTTACGTGGGCTATGGTATTGTAGTTTTTCTAAGCATTTTAAAAGGTAATAAAATTATGTTTATGTATTAATGCTGGTCAGAAAAATAAGGCAGTAAAAGTTGATGGTATTGTTAGGTTTTAGCCAAATGGAGCAGTTCCTTATAACAGTTATAATAACAGTTGTATAGTAAGGATAGAACGCTAATTCAATGTGTATTCAGTTTAACTACTCTGTATTTTTAAATTCTCAAGAAAAATAAAGTTTTATACATTTGAAGACCCCCCTCCAAAAAAAAAAAAAGAAGAGAAGAGAATCTGATGACCCAGTTACTCTAGGTGGCTGTATGTGTCAGTGAAAATGAGTTCATTGACTTTGAAACATAGATTTTGTTAGCCATTTATCTGTCTGCCAGATACCGGTCTGGAGAAGGCAAGAATTAGGCTACAGTGGGTCAAGGAATATCTGGTTCACATTCATTTCCTGACAATAGAATTGAAGAAAATTTGGAAAAGGGACTTTAAAATCCAGATGATCCTCAATGGTTGTTGCTAACTAAAGTTCAATACATGGAATCTTTATGAATAAAAAGTTTTGAACCTGTTTCTTTTCTCTCAAACAATAATCTGCCAATAGAACCAAGGGAAGAATTATAGTGAACAACTGGAAATCTGGTAGAGGGCATGTAGTAGACAGGAATCTGTAGGCAGAGGATTGATGGACTGAGCAACAGCACCTCTCATGAAACTGCATCCCTGATCTCCTCTGTGATGCTCCTGACTCACACAGTGACTGACAGGTGCTTTTTTCATAGAAATTTAATAGGACTTCAAACTTCTATTATTTATTAATTATATTTTCACACAAAAGAGATTTAACTGCTGTTCTTCATTTTGGGAAATGGAAAGGAAAAGTGTATGTCTGTGTCCAATCAAATGGGTAGCAATAGTCAGATATCAGTAGGATTTACTAGTACTGAAGGACATTGTTCTGAGGGTTCTAGAAACTCCAGGATCTTCAGTAATCTTTTACTGACAGAACAGTCTAAATAACAGTGTGCAGGCATTGTAATGTGGGTATTGCTCCTGACTATAGTTTTATATTTGGCAGTGAGAATAATCCTCATAACTACAATTATGTATTTTACAGACAAATCATTGAATAGATATCAGCTTCTCTGATATACTGTTGTCTCAGAAATTCAAGAGTATCCTCATCTACAAGAACCTGATATTGGTGGAAGTGTTTTCTCGAGTTCTCTACTGTATTTTTTTAATCAAATTTTGATTTTCCATTAGGAGGCAACCCTTAGTTTTCTTGTTCCTGAATTAGTGGGAAAAAAAATTTGTATCTGGAGTTGATTCCTCTGCACTAAGTGAAGCTGGAGATGTCAGCCTAAATTGCATACACTCCTCTGATAGGAGAACAGCTGTTAGTGGATCAAATTCTGTGGCTTAGTTGTGGATGGATGATTTCATTTGAAAGTTATGATTCTTAAACTTTAAAACAAAAGTATTATTCAATTTGTGGCTTTTGATATAATATTTCTCAAAGTATTTAAATATTAGATAATTTGCCTTAGTATATTTATTTTGGACAGAGGAATTTTTCTTTCTGGATCATTAAGAGGCTTGGAATTGTTCTAGATAGGATTACAGACTGATAAAATAAAATATTATCTCAAAATGGGCCAAGGAATCCTTAAAATATGTAGTGACCGTGGAATTGTCTATAATCTCATCAATGAGATTATTTGGACTTTTATCCAAAGGTGATGATATGACCCCTTCTTTTACAAGGCCCCCTTAAACTCTATACTGCCTTAATTTTCTGCATGCAGACTTTGATTTCATAATCTTAAGTATTGATCATGAATTAAGATAGATTACATGTACCTCCTTCAATCTCATTATTGATGTAGACCATGCCTACCCAGGTAGTAAAGTCTCAACAATCCCTATCCAGGGATGATGAAAAGCTACAAGCTCAGAGATCAAAGGAATATCTTCCATGATAATCTCATAGAAAAATATGGCATTACTTCAGAGAGCCACCCAAATGAATAATATAGCAAGGAGTTGCACAATTGTTTTGCCTAATTCCAATATCACCACCTCAAACAGGAGGACCCTTTATACCATGAAAACCATGTTGTTAGTAACTCATACACACTTAAGGCTGCATCACAGGGATTCAAATTGAACATTCAAACTTTACAGAACTGGGGATACTTTTGCCAATGTCTATACAGCATGGTTCTTTAATAATGGCACAGGTTTTCCAATGTGCTGCTATTAGAAAATCAAGATCACTTTGCTTGTAGAAAGGCTGTCTTCATCAATGCAACTTATGAGTTTAGGAGTAAGAACATTTGGGCCAAATTGCCAACCCCCTTTTGTTTTTTGTAGAGACATTTTATGTCATGTAATATCTAAACATGTTTGAAGAATCATAATGGAAGGTACATGTCCCTATTGGTATAAAATAAATCCTGTCCATCTCTGTTGTAAAAAGGGAAGATTTGTCGGGTATTTTGTAATTTTCATCCCATATCGATGTACCCAATGACATTGTATTACACAGCTATTTGTCATCTATCCATCCTGTGTTTAACTAAAGCTAGGTTTACCACCAAAAATCCGTTTCATGCAACTGTGAGCAACAGATATGCTTCTAAATCTCCATGCCCAATAACAAACCAACCTAATTTCTTTGTGTAGAACAAACCATACATTGAAGCTTTTAAAAATTATATAACATTATAACACTCTTCTTAGATTACTAAGTAAAAAGTAGCTTTATACCTAAGAAGTTCAGATGTATTCTTCAGTTGTTTGAAGAGAAATTTTCATTCTACTGTTTTGCAGTGTCAGCAATATTATCCAGAGTCTGTTCTTTAGAACTAGAGAGTGACCAGAGGCAGGATTTTCTTTAGTTAACTAAGGGAGGTAGTCCTCTACCTACTTAGAAATAAGTATATCTTTAAAAGGGATATATGGAAATGTATTCAAATTTACATTTTTCCCCAGGGAATGTATGCATTTTACTGGTTTAGATGATGGCAGTTGGTTTAGCTACTTCACTGCTGAGTTTCTACACAGTAGTGATCCCTCCCAATGATTGGACAGATCAGTTAGTGTATCTGTTTGCACCTGAAATGAGTGACGATGTCCCTCATCAGTCCTGATTAACTGGCTTCAGTCACAGAAACTTGTAGGTTTTCTGGTGTCCACCAGCCATTTTCAGGGAAAGACAAAACTTGGTTTGGAAATGTCCCTTAGCTTATGAGACAGAACTCTGTCATGTTTCATCATTCTGCATTATAGAGAGCAATAGATTTCTTTTTGTAAAGTATAAATTCTTGATCCCAAGGCGAATGACAATATCTTCTATGACTTTTGACAACTTCATTGTCAAGCGTTTACTAAATCTCTTCTGTTAGGGTTTTCTTCATCATCGTTTACTATACATAGTCACTTAGATAGGGTTCCTGAGTTACCAAATAAGCGTTAAGCAAAGAATTTCTATCAAAAATAAACATTTTACCTGCATCACTGAGTGACACAATGTACCTCAGTGCTTCTAACAGTTGCATGAGGGAGTCCTTGCCTTCAAGTGCATTCATCATTGAATGAAACAGCCTAAATGTCCCTCAGATGATGAATAGATAATTGAATTGCTGTATATTTTACAACAGAGTTCAACACAACAATAAGAAAACATGAAATTATATTTTTTCAAGTAAGTAGAGCCAGATAATTTTTTTCAAAGCCAATTTTTTATTGAAGCTTTGTACATTTCATACATTCCCCAATCAAATCTAGACCCATTCCCCCCTCCTTGCCCCCACCCCACCAGAGCTCATGCATTCTGCCAAACATGTTTTTCGTCTTTTCCTCAGTCTCTTTTAAAATTTTCAATGCAGAAGTTTACTCTTTCTGGAAGAAGTTCGCCTTTTCAGTCAGGTCTTTGATCCAGTCTTCTTCTTCTTCTTCTTCTTCTTCTTCTTCTTCTTCTTCTTCTTCTTCTTCTTCTTCTTCTTCTTCTTCTTCTTCTTCTTCTTCCTTCCAATTTCCATCATTCAAATATATGCATATATGCATGCCACACATATATCAAGATTATGATGTCATAGGTTTTAGCATCTTCTGCTTGTGATTTCTTTTTTTTTATCATTGTGGTTTTTTTCTATATTAGGCTGGAAGATGGCATATTTTCCTTAAGGAATTGTTTGAAGGCTCCTCCTTGGCAAGCACAAATAACCATCAGTCCTGCCCTTGTGCTCCACACTGGGGTTTTCCCTTCCCATGGTCACCAAATGAGGTCCAGTAAGCACCAAATCCTGTCTTCATCTTCCTATCCTGGTTTCTGTGATATAGCCTGGGTAGTCCAACAATGGCAGTCTATACTCAGAAGAGGCCGAAATCTCAGTAGTTGCTCAGTCCACAAACTGAATGTCTCAGCAGTCCCCACCTGGCACTGAAGGTTTAGAGGATTCTTGGAGAGACATGAGCCTTCAGTCCATATTAGAAGTATGTAAGGGCTGCGATTGGGGTGAATGTTGAAACTACAGCAATGTAGGACACTCATTTGATCAAATTGATTGAACATACAACCCCTCACCCCCTGCTGGATGGTGGGGATGTGGGGGTTTGGGCACAACAGCCTGCAAATTGGTTTCATATGAAGGATGCTTGTACTCATGGATCATCACTTATAGCTAAAAAATGAAAAAAAAAACTGAGAGAAAGATGCAGGACAGTTATGGCAAAATGCATGATCTGGGATGGGGTGGGGGTAGGGGGGAAGGGAAAGGGAAATATGCCTGATTTGAATTGAAAATGATGTATGAAATGCACAAAGCACCAATAAAAAAAAATTTTTTTTAAAGTATGAAAAGCCGTGTCTCATGTCTTTGAAGAATGGCAAAAGCAGTGGTAGCCACAGAGTAGCTGCACTTGCCAGTAAGAATTGAAGACAGGCAAAACAACAGTGCTATTTTCTTCTTTTTGTCTTTTCACTAATATCTCAAGTTTTATACCTGAAGTACAATTTCTCAGGCCTTACTAATTATTTCTGGTTTTACTTTTCTTTTGGATGTTTAAGGCCACATAGTTAGCCAAGGTTAATCAAGGTTTTTGTTTTCTCAAGGTCAGTTGAGGATCTGGTCCTCAGGGGTCACTCAGGTTTAGAGGGGGGGAAACCCCTGGCTCCTTTTGGCTGTTCATTTACCAGTTCCATCCACTCAAGAACAAAGTCAGGTCTTGCTATATCATGCCTCCCTTTTTTTATTTATTTCTGTATGTGTATCAATGTACTGTCTGCATGCAAGTTTGTGCACCGGTGTTGTGCAATGCCGCGGAGGTCAGAAGAGGGTGTTGGATTTCCCTGGAACAGGAGTTCTCCTAGAATTGGAGTTTCAGATGTTTCTCAGCCGCCATGTGGGTGCTGGGGATCGAACCCGGGTCCTCTGTAAGAGTGGTCGGCTCTCTTAACTGCTAGACCATCTCTCCAGTCCCATGCCTCCCTTTTTTGAAGCATGAGTATGACCAGCTAATTTTGTAATAAGTAAAGTAAAACCAACTCAGAAATACAAACGAATTCATTTGCAGATTGTAGCACCAGTCACTTATATGTGAGTATACATCCCCATGTAACATCAGGAGCCAGGAAAGTGGAAAGAAAAGACAGAATTAAAGGATAAGAAAGTATCATCATCCAGAGGTGGGTAGTAGAGAACAGATGTTATCAGGGGCAGTTGTAGAAAGTAGGAGTGCTCCACTTACTGTGTGTGTGCACGGGAGGGGGGGAGGACATGAAGAGTACCACAGTGAGTGAGGATGACACTGAGGAGTGTAGTAGTATTGGGGAGAACTTGGGGATTATGGAGATGTTTGGACTGTGGGTTGTGGGTAGAAAGGAGTTTGACTGGAGCAGAGGGTAGATATGAATGTACCCTGTCAGCCTAGGGAAACCAGACAGAAATGTGAAATCCCTGCAAAATGCACATATGGTGTCTGAATATTAGTGCACATGTCTAAATGGAAGCTGTATGGCAAAGGACAAAGTACCAGACATGAGAGACCTCTCATTGAGTAGTTGGTGAGAGTGGTCCAGGAGATTCCCAAAATATCACAGGCTATTGCCAGAGCTCTTGTTTGTCTCCCAGAACTGGAAGATAAGCTCCTCTACAGAAGATAAGACATACTTAGGACAAAGGACTTGGAGGAATGGATCTGGAACCAACCTGGAAGCTTAACTCTAATAATTCTAAAGGATCCTCTTCAAGTTACTAAAGGAGAAAAAAACAACCAGCACAGCCAAGTATCTCTATTGGCACAGTAGTGGTGTTGTTATCTGGGGCTGATGTCTTGCATGTGCAGCCTTCTATGATGTTCTGCCTCTCTGGACCAGGGCCTGCAGTTTCTGGGTTTGCAAGCCCCTGGTTTGTTCCAGCCAGGTGGTTATAAACCTGGGTCTTAGCACTGGTAGAGAGGGGGAGGGAGATTGGAAGTGAAGCTTGGTAAAAGAAATAGAGAAAAAGAGAATAAGGAAAGGATGGATTCAAAGATGAGACCAGGAAGAATTCCAGAAGGGAATAACTCAGTTTTATTACTGTAATCCTGGGTATTTACACAGGTCCTTGTGGGGGTTGGGGTGTACAGGATTGGGGGTTGGGGCATATAGGATTTCACACCATATACTCCAGATCACTACAGGAATGTGACAATGTTTTGCCCAAAACATCAAAGACAGTTGGTGCCAGGCAGGTTTCAAAGGCAAGCAGGAGATTAGCCGGACTCCAGCCTGAGGGTTGAGGACAGGGGCAGCTGACTTTCTATGTGTTTCTGCCAATGGAATCCCTACATCTCTCCCTTTCACTTTATTAAAAAAAGGCTCTGTTGTCACATAGTGCTATTGTTATTTTTTTTCTTCTTCTGGCGATACTCTGGGTAGCACAAGCCAATGCAGCTCCTACCAGAGCAGAAGGAGTCTTTAGGATATGGGGCCTCATTCAGAGAACAGAAACCCCTGCCCTTCCTGGCTCCAATGGAGTTTTTGGAATGGAGGAATGTGGGATTCTGCTCTAGCCAGAAAAGTCCTCATTCCTATAGCTCCCCCTTCATTTTTATTAAAATGGGGCAGTGCTGTTATTTTTTAAAAGAGCTTTTAGGGATGGCTGATATTGGACCAGAACACTCTGGTCTGTTACCCCAATTTGGCTTTTGACAAACCAGGAAGGCAACCTCCTAAGGTGCAGATTGGTCTTAACAAAAGGAATTATTTAGGTGGCCTAGAGGGACTTGGGTTGGGGACAGGCAATAGGGCTTTGTCCAAAACCCATATATAAAGATAACATTTTTTCTTCCCCCAATGCATAGACATGTAAGTGACATTTTCCTTTCTAAAAGCAATACCTTTCCTCCCCCCAAGACATGTGAGTGATATTTCCCTTCTAAAAGCAATACTTTTTCTCCCACCAAGATATAGACATGTAAGCAAGTTTTTTTGTTTTTCCTTACACTATGACATAGATATGGAAGTAACATTTGTCTCCTAAAAGTAACATTTTTCCTTTTCCCAAGAGATACAGGTATCATTTGATTCCCTTTTAACATAGACGGTGACTTTAGTTGTACCCCCAATGTCTTAAGTTTGGCTGGAAAGACCTGTATATATAACTATATTGATGAAATAAAGTCCAGTCTATGAGAGTACACAACTGTCCTTTTGGCCTCTGGCAGATTTTTTCTTTAGTGAGCAGTTCCTGGACTTTGGAGAGGAAAGGGAGAAGGGTAGATGAGAAGCAGAGCAATCGATTCTTTTGTTGAAGTTAGCACCTAGGGCCTTGTAGTCTGTCCCAGCTTTCATCTCCAGATGAGGTTGGCAGCTTGGTTCCAAGTCTTTACCAGATGTCAGAGGGCTGTGGGCCTGGAGATGGAGTGAGGTGGGGGCCCAGCAGGTGGCCTCAGGCTGAGGAGGAGTTTAGGCCTTCCAGGGGTATTTTCTGCAAATTTACTGATGGAATATGAAGAGTAAAAGAATAAAAGATTAAAAGTAAAAGGCACTTAGGAAACATCATTTATTATACTAGGTTGTGCTGCTGGCATGACACAGGTGGTTAGGAATACCATTAGAAAATACCTTATCGTCTTAGTAGATAAATGGATGAAGGCTAGTTAAAGCCCTTTTAAGAATAAAATATTTTAGCCCTTTAACATTACGTTTGAAAAACAAAATAATGTATCAGTTTAGTACTGGGGTTTTTCCCACGGCCTTTTAGCCTTGATAGGTTTGTTGGGCCTGATTTTTAGCTTGATAAAAGACAGCTGTTTATTTTTGCTGATACAATTGGTTGTTGGCAGAAGCCTCAGTCAGTACAGTAGGTGGCTTTGATAAATACTTAATAGATACTTTTGAGAAATAGAATATCCCTCTGAGAGACTGTATGCCTCTTAATGTAAGGAAGAAGTTAAGCTCTATTTTGGAGGGCATTATACTAATTTTTACTTTTTATTTTAGGAGAATTTACCTTTTTTTGAAAACAATAGTATTACATATCCTTACAGGAAATGGTGTTTTGAGGTCCATTGTTGATTAAGAGGTGAAATCCAGTCTTTTAAAGCTAGGCTGTTTGTAGCTAAAAAGGGATGTGACAGATAATATTTCAGAAATACATTGGGAACACTGGTATACCTCAATGTTAAGGCTGTCACCTGGAAATGTAGTATGAATTGGGAGTAAAAGTAATAACAACTTGTATTTCCAATAAATTTAACTGAGACCAGTCGTTTATGTTGATAGTATTTGACAAATTGTTAAGCAACATAAGTAATTAAGCTTGCCATCATATAATGTGTGAATAAATTTTGGATAAAAGTAAACATAAGTTAGATAAACCTTAATTAAACATAAATTGTGATCTTTAAGTTGCCTGATTAAGACTTGATCCTGAAGAAATAAAGTTTATGTATATAATTTTAACTTTTGTTTATTACAACCCCTAGATGTATGACCTTAAGGTATAAATTTTATAGAATGGGTTTTACAGATTCTTTTTGGGTGTTGGCAGATCATAATTAGTAGATGACAGTATATACCCAATAAAAATTTGAATTATCACATATGCAAATTTATGCTTACCCTTAATAAATTAATTTATTAGTTGTTTAATATACTAACAGACCTGAGTTATGGAGAAAAAAAAAAGGTTAATCTTAGTCTTAGAATTAGACCTTAGTGAATTTAAGCACTAAATTTACATAAGCAGTGAAATTATAACAAGTTAATTTTTAAACCAAAGCTTTAGAGTACTTTTTAACTGAGTTTTTAATAGCCAATAGTAGTTAAAGAACATTTTATTAGTGTTAAAGATTTTTTTCAGACCAGGCTGTTCTGAAAAACTCCATAAAATCTGCTTGTTTTGCTTTTAAGATGCTGAAATTTGAAAAATGGTGTTATTTTAGAATGATTTTAAAAGGCAGTTAGGGCTGGAGAGATGGCCTAGTGGTTAAGAGCACTGACTGCTGTTGCAGAGGTTCCTGGTTCAATCCCCAGTATCCACATGGTGGCTGAGAACCATCTCTGACTCCAGTTCCAGGGGAATCCAACACCCTCTTCTGACCTCTGAGGCATTGCAAGACACGGGTGCACAGACCTACATGCAGACAGTGCATTCATACACATATAAAATAAATAAAATTAAAAAAATAAAAGGCACTTAAAGACAAACATGATTTTGGATGACTTGTTATTTCAGCTTGGTGGTAGATTACAAGCCACGTGGTCTAGAAACCTGTGAATTTTAAAAGGTGAAAGCACATTTAAAAGGCTTTAAAATTGCCTAAGACTTTTAAATTAATTAGTAGTGCACATTTTTATTTATTTTTTTTGTTTGTTTTTTTGTTTTTTTATTTTTTAATTTTTTTAATTAAAAATTTTTTTACATTTTTATTTAAAGATGTTTTTGAGTACCCATGTATTAGATTTAGAAACTTAATATTTTAATAAGCATGATTGAGATTGAATTTAACTTAATAGATATTGAGAAAATAACTTAATAGATTATGATTGGCCATATTATAACATTTATCTCAAGATAAAAATTGATATGCAAGGAATAGTACAATGAAATCTCAATTTTGAATAAGCGCCATAAGAAAAAGCACAATAAGTTTTGAAGGTACATGATCTCTGTGTATTTTTAGGAGAACTGTTTGAGGTAGAACACATTTAATTAAATCCTTGGAAGTCTTGAAGTTTTTCTCCACCCTGGCTGGATCTTTGAACAAAAGAGAGTTAACATGGCAACAAAAGAGAGTTAACATGCTCAAGGCAGAGTGGGAATTGTAGTTTTCTGGCTTGGAATGTTAATAAGAAAGTAAGTTAATATGGCTGCAACAGGCTCAAAGAAATCTATGGTTGTAATCTCCTGGTGCACATGCTGTATGGTCCTCTATTATTTTTATTGTTTTACTCTCCCAGTCCTATGTTTGCTTTTTTAAACCCTTAGCCATATATTTTTGGTGGTTGCACTGAAAGGTAGGTGTTCCTGTTCATTGTGACTCGCTTTGGATTTTTATTTTGTTATATTACCCCTGGCTGTGCAGAAATAGTCCTGCTGTGCTGGCCCAGGGGCAGGCCCTGTGCCATGAATTCCTCTTTCCTAACACCCACCTACGTCATGCAGCCTTCTTGAACTTTCTGATCCCCTGCTCCAGACTTGCGGGGTGACAGCTCCATCCCTTTTGCTTCCTGGGCAATTTTTTCCTGTCTTTTCTGAGCTAGAATTAGCAGACTGGTGCTGCACCATTGCTGGTCATGGCCTCCATTCTCTTGTTCTCATTGTCTAGCTGGTGCATGTGTGTATGTGTGCATGTTGTTTTATTTAGGATGAAAGGGGAGAGAAATGGTAGTAAATAGAAAGCTTACAGGCAGAAAGTTTTTTTGCAGCCTTCTGACTTAGCAGGTGGGAATTCAATTAGGGTAATGACTCCTCATACTTGCAGGAACCGAAGTTAAAGGTTAGGGAAAAAAGGGAAAGACAAAATTGACAGCTTTTCCTCCATGGGACACTCATGAGGATGTGCCAAAACTGGCTGCTACCCTGGGCCGCTTTTCTTGCCGAGGGTGGCTCAACTTTCCTTCTCTGAATCCTCTGAAAATTTGTCTCACTTGGGAAAGACAATGGGGATGAATGTCCAAGCCTAAAGCACATCTCACTCGAGAGAGGGTGGGACGGCTTAGTCTGACATGGTTACAGCCCCAAAAACCTCACTCACTGAGAGAGGTGAGGGGTTGTGAATTACAACCTGAAAACCATGAATCTTACCATTTTCCTTCTTACCTTATGAAAGGCTGTGCTCCACGTTGTGGCCGCAGTTGACAGCTTGCATGTGGAGCCTTCCAGGATGTTCTGCCTCTCTGGACCAGGGCCTGAAGTAACTGGGTCTGCAAGCCTCTGGATTGTTCCAGTCAGCGGGTAAATAATCCAGGTCTTAGCACTGGTGGAGAAGGAGAGGGAGATTGGAAGTGAAGCCCAGTGAAAGAAAGAGAGAAAAAGTGGAAAAGGAAAATATGGACTCAAAGATGAGAACAGGAGGGAAGGAATTCCACGAGGGAATAACTCAGTTTTACTGTAATCCACGGTATTTATACAGGGCCCTGTGAGGGTTGGAGCATACAGGAATGAAGCTGCCTCATGCCTCAAAAGTTAATGACCACAAAATGCCATAAATGTCCAAATTGTAAAGAATAAGTGTCTTCAGAGTGTGCATATTTGGAAAGGACTCCTATGTCTCAAAGTCCATTATGGAAGAGGGGGTTGAAAAATGTTAAGAGACAGGGAAGGAGGTGAGTGACGATAAGGAAATAGAGTCTTACAGGATCTTTTGCTCATATATACATAAAGTAATTGTGCCAGCATGCAAGATGCATACAAACTCACCAAAATCCCAGGATAGAACTGTGGAAATGGGCAGCAGGTCCCAATCTTAGGGAAAGAGTTACTGTTTAGCTGATTACTGCCTGGTGAGGATGTGCTGATATTCTTTAGGGAGTGAGTCTAGATAATTGTACTGGACCCAGTGGATGAACTGGCACTGCTGGAAATCTGGAGTCACTAAATTAACTTGATTGTCCTTAACATAAATGACAGAATACATGAATTCCCTTGGGGGTATATGGGGTGTGTGCCTGTGGTGAAGGGGCTGTAAGGATAACTAAGATGTTGTGAATAAAATCTACAAAATTCAATACAAATATACAACCTCCCCCAATACACAAGCCTATGAGTGGAAATTATCATTTTAACTAACATGAATTCTTAGGCATGTTATTATCACTATGATTTTTTAAAGGTTATATATATATATATATATATATATATATATA
>VZQC01006732.1:353230-405417 GCA_009823505.1 Rhizomys pruinosus
TCTATTGATTTGGAGTTGTTCCTTCTTTCTTTTGGTTAACTGGGCTAGAGGTCTGTCTATCTTGTTTATTCTCTCAAAGAACCAACTTTTGGATTCATTGATTTTTTTGTATGGTTTTCTTTGTTTCTATTTCATTGATCTCTGATCTGATTTTTGTTATTTCTTCTTGTCTGCTGCATTTAGGGTTCATTTGTTGTTGTCCAGCTGTAGATTGGAGCCAGCTGTTATAGAGGTATTCTCTTGTAAAATTGGTAAAACTGCCTTCTTTAATTGACTAATGGACATAGAAACTCTGAAAAGGATTATTCTCTATTCAGAACCAAATATAATGCTAAAGTCTCCTTAAGCTATGCACTTAAGCAAAATATGTTAATACAGGAGCTCTGAGATCAATAATGGATTATTCTACCAAGGAGATGTTGGCCAGGGGATCCAAGCCCCCACAAAAGGTAAAGGCTCCTTGCCTCCAAACTGGGATATCTGCAGGAAGAGAGGCGATAAGGCCCTGCTGTTGAAGACCTGATATAAACATGGGAAAGATGTATGGAGACCGCACTTGCAAGTGTGCAGATGGTCTCTGGAATGCCAGAGAGTGTTATCAAAGGCCACTAAACCAATAAAGCAAATATAGGTCTCCTTGAGTCAAGCAAGACTCCTCCGTCAGCACCAGCTACACCTCATCTGCCTGGAAATACTGTGCAGCAGTGGCAGCCATATATCTGCATATCGCAAATCGAATTGGCTATTAGCTCTCTCCTTGGAGGAATAACCTACGGCTGATGCCACAAGCTTACATCCTCTAATGGTTAGGAGATGTTATAAAGCACACGAAGACCCTGTTATACTTAACAGAAGAAAATGTAATTCATGGATTAACATACAATCCAAACATCTGTGTCTATACCAAAGTAACCTACCATTACAATTAGTACTGTTTAAATACTTATATATCTAATTGCATGTGCTTCATTAGTAGGATAGAAAGGTTATGCCTGGACATGCTGGCAGCCCGTGAAAGAAAACAGCCAGAATTGACTAGAGACCAAGACAACAGCTCAAGAGAAAGTAGACTGTTTTGCTTCTCATCCACCTGTGCCCCTTTTCTAAGCCTAGGGAACAATCTGCGGAAGTGGGTGCGTGGTAGAATGTAAGGGCTGCGATTGGGGTGAATGGTGAAACTACAACAATATAGACTGGACACTCATTTGATCAACTTGATTGAACATACAAGCCCCCTCCCCCCCTGCTGGATGGTGAGACCCATGAGCTGTGTGGGTTTGGGCACAACGGCTTGCAAATTGGTTTTACATGAAGGATGCTTGTACTCACAAATTATCACTTATTGTTAAAAAAAATGAAAACAAAACAAAACAAAACAAAAAAACAGAAAGATGCAGAAAAGTTATGGCAGAATGCATGATCTGGGATGGGTAGGGTTGGGGTGGGGGAAAGGGAAGGGGATATATGCCTGGACTGAATTGGAAAATGATGTATGAAATACGCAAAGCATCAATAAAAATAAAACTAAAAAAAGAAAGGTTAACCTGGAGGAAACATATGGGCTTTCAAAATTTTTATACTTTAATGTTATAAATATATTTGGAAACAAATTGCCCTCCTTAGAGAATGTATTGTGCTACAAAATTTTGATTTTTCTAACATAGAACTGTGGAAATAGGCAGGAGGCCCCATCCTTTCTGAGGAACTCTTGACACCTGATTACTGTTGAGTGAGGAAACTTGATCTACTTTAAGGGGGCTTCTCTAAATAAGATAACCAGACTTCAGTGGATGAACATTCACTGAGGTTGTAAATGTATGACTGGATAGGCCTTAACATATATAACAGAGTGCATGAAATGTGGTTGAGGGAGGCTTTTGGGAGTGTGAATGGAGGTGGGGTTCTAAATATGAATGCCTAATATATGAAATCCACAGAAACTCAATAAAATATAAACAAAAAAGAACAATAAAATTTTTTTTTCTGAATAAACTGGGAGAATAAAGAGAGGAGGACGGAGAAATTAAAGGACTTAAATTGAGTGAGAAAAAGACAGAGAAAAGGACAAGGGATAATACAGGGTCTCTATTGAAACACTATGGACTACATGGAGGCTGTTTATTCCAATAAGGAACTGACAGAATCAGATCATTTGAATGAGGGGCACATAAGATATGGGGAAGGACATACATACCCAGATGATGCTAAGCTCTCATAGCCCACACTGTGAGGGGAAAGAACTTCTAAGGGGTAAAGTTCCGCATTTGATTACTGAGTAATTTATTCAAAGTTAATAAATCAGCTAGGTATGAAGGAGGAATGTTTCTGGATAAGATATGGGAATAGTCTGAGAGTTTCACAGGTCTATTACCAGAGAGGTGGAAAGTTGAACAGTGAAGGAAGTGATGGAAAATTGTTTTTGAAAGGCCAAATGAAGTGCCCAAAGTAAGTTTTATCAAGAATATAACTTCAGATTGGACTTAATGATGATGAGATATTTGAAGAGAATTTAGTAATAAATTTATCATCCTTGTCCTGATATAAGGTCATGTATGCCAGGGTATAAGGAATCTCATAGTCTATTACTAAATTATGACAAAACAAATCCAAGAGCAAAGTGATATAATCATTTCATATGTTGCTAAAGGCTCCATGTTTTGGTCAGAGAGGGTGTTTAAATGTCAAGTTTGTATTGTAAAAGAGACTAAGTTAGTTATTCTTGATTGTTTGATTATTAAATTTATAGCTACTTTGAGATTTCATTCAGGCAAATGTTCAGAGAAGTCAAGAAAGTTATAAATAGATATAGGTTGGAGGAAAGTTCTTGGAGGAGTTGTATATGCAGTAATATGATTCTATCTGTCTATCTATCATCTATCTATCTCTCTATCTATCTTCTATCTATAATAAGAAAGATTAAAAGGAGACCCTGTCTCAAAAAGAAAAAAAAGAAAGATTAAGTGAATTATGCCATATCTGAAGGATGTTGCCATTTCTAGATATTGTAGGTAATGAAGTAATGAAAGATACAGGCCAGGAATTAAATTATTTTGATTTCAACCTAGTCTTTGAGGAATTCTCTTGCAAGTATCCAATTACTTCATTGAGTTCTTTTAAGTTTATTTTAAGTTTTAAGATTTAAACAACTGCCTTATACAGGTTAGAAAAGCACTCTACCTTGAAATAATTCAAAGCCTAATAATTTCCAAGCTACTTTATTTGCTGTCAGATACTATCATTTTCTTTTGGTTAACTCTTGTACATGAGAATTGGTTTTGTTTCTAGACTATTTTAGAATTCAGAAAATTGAAATATATCACAGATATCAGGAAAGAATGAGAGGTTTTAGACTAATAATTAGGGTCCAGAGGTGTTTGAATCTGGCTTTCATCTGAGTCTCTCCTGAGGTCTAGTTGGAGAACCAAGAGGCTAAAAAGATCAGGCTGTTTGAATTTCAGCTGCTGCAACCTTAACTATGACAGATGGACTAATGATTCTTGGACTTCTTAATGCCAGTTGAAGATGTGAAGAGAACTAAATAAGGCCTAGTTCAAACGGCTTTGAGCTATCTGTTATACTGTTGGAGGAATTTAGGATAGATGTCCTGTCCTACTTGAATATGAGGGTGTAACCTCAGAAATGAAAAGCTAGGCTTGGGCCTATATTTACCCAGTAGCATCAAGAGCTTGGCTTCCCAGTCTGAATGATAGCACAGAATGACCCAGGTAAAAGCCTGTCAGAGGGGAAATGTAGAGATAATCCCCCCCCCCCAAAAAAAAAGCAGGATTCTTACACATTGTCAGATTCTGACCAGGGATATGTGATGATTTATCCAAACAGATCTTAACTCAGAATGACCCATGGAATCTCAAGCCTCCTGGCCTGTAATAGGAAGTGCAAATTATGAATAAAACCACTGTTTCACCAGACAGTATGACGCCCACTTTTTATATGTTCAAATAGGCCAAAGAGCTAAGGCAAAGTAATTATTCTTAAGTGTCATAAAGGGAGCATGTCATAAAGGTACCATTCTCCATGTATGTGTGTGGCATGGGGGACAAATTTTCAAGAACACTTTCAAAAATATTGCATGAATACACAAAATAAACCCCAAAGAAGTTTCCAAACAATGTAAATTAGAGGAAAAGGAAAATAATTAATATTGAAACTCAGGAATACTCACATCCATATGGGGCAAGCTAGAAGAAATTCTAGTTTTGATTAAAAATCATTTCAATAAAAAATAGAAGAAAATCATCTGTAGGTTTCTCAGAAATTAAAATATCCTGAGAGAATTCTTTGTTTCAATATTTTGACCTTAAAAAAACATTTGATTCTGAAAAATCATTGAAGAAAACATCCTTGTGACTGTGTCTTTGACTCTGCTGTGTTATTAGATGTTGTTAGCTCTTGAGCTAATGATCATATTCTGAAGTACACAAACTGTGACATTAAAATCCAGTTCTCATGGATCACACAAGGAACATCAATCCTGCATTCAGGTACTCCATATATTACCTGCTTGGCATTGATCCTTTTCATGAACTTGCTCTTCCATTTCTCACAGTGATCTTGATTAACTTTGCTCTTCTCGGTGTGTTTGCATTTCTGGTTTACAGCTCTAACTCAGATGTATCTTCTCCACAGGTTCTTAGGGAATAAAGATTAATTGAATCCATATATGCTAATTAATAGTCACAGTGGGCCTAGGCACTTGTCATTCGCACTGAACACAGAGATTCAACATAGATTTCAGTTCTGAGAAGCCTCCACTTTTGAAAAATGCTTTGTATTCAGCAGTATTTCCTGAGATATATCTTGATCACACTCAGACTCCATCATCCCTTTTGTCCTAGTCCTACTACCTTCCCCTCCACTCGTTTCATGTCTTTGTTTATTATCTGTCATTTAATTTTTTTTTTTGTTTTTAAGCTTTTTGACTCTTAAATATCTAGCTCTTCTAATCCATGCCTCCCAAGTGATTCTGGAAGTGTGACCATGCTTTGGAGTATTCCGAGTCCACCAGGCATCATTACAGTAAAAGAATAAGAGTGTCTCCCAGCATCAGTTGACAACAGATCTTCAACTATGGTTAGGAATTCCTGTGCACCTCCCCATTCAAGATGTGCCCATGCTTGTCTTGGATTAGGAATCGTCTTTGCACTGCATGTTCATATGTACAACTACCCTGTGATGACCAGAGAACATAGCTTCTTAGTATTAATTTGTTACCTGTGTCTGTTACAAACTTTCTGGCTTATTATTCTCCACTATGATCCCTAATCCTTGAGAAGGTGTTATAGGGGTGTCTTTTTATTGTGAAGCATTCTATAGTCTCCTATTCTTGCTATCTTGACCTTTTACAGGTCTGTTGTTAATTGCTATCTGCTGCAAGAGGAATCTACATGATGAGATTTGAAAGATATAATGATTATAATAAGTAATTAATAGGTAATTGTCAGTCATTAATAATATATATTATTAGCAGCTGAGAAGACCCCACACATTTAAATTAGTAAAGTGAATCCTTTACTAATGACATTAGTGAGGTCTCCCTTATGCCTTCTGAATTGTCTAGCCACAGGTTCTTTCCCTGATAACAGTGCCAGGAGTGAAAATTTCTCTTGTGAAGAGGAGCTTAAATCCAATATCAAGGTAGTTGATTACTGTCATATGTTTCATGAAACCTAGCCATTCTATTGCTGGTAAAATGAAATCTCAAAATGTTGTATGAAATGAACAAAACCTCAATAAAATTTGAGGCAAGGAAAGCAAAAGAGATTTCTCTAAATGTGAGTCATAAAGTTATGACAAATACATAAAAAATGTCAATCAATTTTGTCATGAATGAAATGCAAAAGAGAAATAATTTCTTAAATTCTTAAATTTTTTTTAAAAAGAAATCTTTTTAAGGGAAGTTTCTGTAATATTTACCAGTGGGTGTATTGTAGTTAAGTTTGTTGGTTTAAGCAATAAACTAAATTTTACTTTCATATTAATGTATTAAATTTAGCAACCTATTGAGAGTAACATCTTTTGCATTCGTTAATTCTTTTATTGTTTTCTTTGTTTCTATTTCATTGATTTCTTCTCTGATTTTTGTTATTTCTTCCTGTCTGTTGAGTTAATAGTTCATTTGTTGTTGTCTCTCAAGTGTTTCTAGCTACAGTTAGATAATTAATTTATGCTTTCTGTTTTTTAATGTAGGTACACAGGGCTATAAATTTCCCTCTTAGGAGTGCTTTTAAAGTATGCCACAGGTTTCGTTGTATTGTATTGCCATATTTGTTTAGTCCCATGAATTCTTTTGTTTCTTAATTTCTTCCTTGACCCATTCATTATTCAGGAGTGTGTTATTTAGTCTCCAAGTGTTCTTGCAGGGGGCAAGGTTATCCTCATGTTGATATTAAGCTTTATTGCCCTGTGGTCTGATAGAATGCATGAAATTATTTCAACCCTTTTGTATCTGTTGAGGTTTATTCTGTGTCCCAGATGTTGTCAATTTTGGAGAAGGTTCCATGTGTTGCTGAGTAGAAAGTATATTCACGGTGGCCCTATACCCAGTCAGTGATGGCTCAGGATCAACTGGAACTTCCAGCTTGGGTTCCAGCAAGCATCACAGCACGAGTGCACCTAGACAGGGATGCAGCAGGTGACCAGGGTATTGGTGCGTGGGCCAAAGGAGCAAGCAACCCCACCCCCACACCACTCAAGCTGATGGTGCTGTGGTGCAGACTATCTAGCAGGCATAGTGTTAGTGATTCTAGTCTGTGAAGCCAACGTTGAGGTTCCAGAATCCAAACAAACAAACCAACAAACCAACAAACATACAAATATACAAAGAAATCTACATGCCAAAGACACAATGAAAAAAACAACATGTGAAAAGATCATAATGAATCCATACCAAAATCTACCAGTTTGACAGAAGATTCCTACAATGAGATCTCCCTGGAAGGAAACCAAGACATGGACCTTAGAAGAACAATTGTAGAGATATTCAAAGCAATCAAAGACTATAAAGAACAAATGAGAGAACTAAGGGGAGAAAATGAAAAACTCAGGAAGGATGTAAAAGGAAAGCATGATAAACACTGGAAAGAACTAGAGAGAGAGAATGAAAAATTCTGAAAGGAAGTGGAAACACTGAAAAGATCCCAGGCTGAAATGAAAAAAGAACTTGACCAGTGAAGCAAGGAGCTACAATTAGAGAATGACAAGCTCCAAGAGGAAATGGAAATACTAAAGAAATCACAGGAAGAAATGAAAAAGGAAATGGAACATTCATCCAGTCAAGAGGAAAGGATGGATGAAAGCCTCAGAAGCAGAATGGATGAAGGAGAAAATAGACTATCAGTCCTGCGGGATAACACGGAATAACTAAAATGGTCAAGAGAAGATTATGTAAAATTAAAAAATAGGGCTCAGCTCCTTCCGCTCCTCCACTCCCTCCCAAGAGCTGCCCAGCAGGCCGCATGGTGACCCGTTCAGCGTCAGCGACAACGACCTGAAGAAGGCATACAGAAAGTTAGCCAAAGAATACCAACCTGATAAAGAATCCAAACACCGGAGACAAATTCAAAGAAATAAGCTTTGCATATGAAGTATTATCGAATCCAGAGAAGGAAGAGTTGTATGACAGATATGGAGAGCAAGGTCTTCAGGAAGGCAGCGTAGAGGTGGTGGCATGGATGATATTTTCTCTCACAGTTTTGACAGAGGATTGTTTGGCTTCCTGGGCAATCAGAGTAGAAATCGAAATGGCAGAAGAGAAGACATGATGCACCCACTGAAAGTATCTTTAGAAGATCTGTGTAATGGCAAGACAACCAAACTACAGCTTAGCAAGAATGTATTTGTCAGTGCATGCAGTGGCCAAGGTGGAAAATCTGGAGCTGTTTAGAAATGTAGTGCTTGTCGGGGTCGAGGTGTACACATCATGATCAGACAGCTGGATCCAGGAACAGACCAGCAGATGCAGTCTGTGTGCTCTTACTGTAATGGAGGAGAGGTAATTAATGAAAAAGATCGCTGTAAAAAATGTGAAGGAAAGAAGGTGATTAAAGAAGAAAAGATTCAGGGCTGGAGAGATAGCCTAGCAGTTGAGAGTGCCGACTGCTCTTGCGGAGGACCCGGGTTCAATCCCCAGCACCCACATGGTGGTTGAGAACCGTCTGTAACTCCAATTCTGGGAGAACTTCAGTTCCAGGGGAATCCGAGGCCCTCTTCTGACCTCCGAGGCATTGCATGACATGGGTGCACACACCTACATGCAGACAGTATATTCATACACATACAAAAATAAAAATAAAAAAAAAATTAAATAAAAAAAAGAAAGTTTCTTGAAGTTCATGTCGACAAAGGCATGAAACATGGAGAGAGAATCACACTTACCGGGGAGCAGACCAGGCCTCTGGAGTGGAGCCTGGAGACATTGTTCTTTTGCTACAGGAAGAACATGAGGTGTTCCAAAGAGATGGGAATGATTTGCACATGACATACAAGATAGGACTTGTTCAAGCTTTATGTGGATTTCAGTTCACATTTAAGCACCTTGATGCTCATCAGATTGTAGCGAAATATCCCCCTGGCAAAGTAATTGAACCAGGTTGTGTTTGT
Organism: Rhizomys pruinosus; assembly: GCA_009823505.1. Lineage (NCBI taxonomy): Eukaryota > Metazoa > Chordata > Mammalia > Rodentia > Spalacidae > Rhizomys > Rhizomys pruinosus. The sequence goes on from VZQC01006732.1 coordinate 361,850, forward strand.
GTGGTTAGAGGTGAAGGAATGCCACAGTATCATAATCCCTTTGAAAAAGGTGATCTTTATATAAAGTTTGATGTGCAGTTTCCTGAAAACAACTGGATCAACCCAGACAAGCTTTCTGAATTAGAAGATCTTCTGCCATCTAGAACAGAAGTTCCTAATGTAATTGGAGAAACAGAGGAAGCAGAGCTTCAGGAATTTGATAGCACTGGGGCTCTGGAGGTGGTCAGAGGTGTGCAGCATATAATGATATCTCTGATGAGGAAAGCAGCAGCCATCATGGACCTGGAGTTCAGCGGGCCCATCAGTAAACTGTGCAACAAATTGCACAGGTGGATTTTCTTTCCACATTTGCCAGATTTGCCAGTTGCTGGAGTGTCTGATTAGTCCAGATGAACTGACGGACATCTGTTGATCTATGTGTAACTTTTAAAATTGGTTTAGTATCCACAGAGTGTACAATGTTTTTTTTTTTAATTTTATTTACTTTTGTATGTGAATGAATGTACTGGAACTTAATGAAAAGACAATACAAGACAATAAAACCTGTGGGACTCTTTAAAAGCAGTCCAGGGGCTGGAGAGATGGCCTAGTGGTTAGGAGCGCCGACCGCTCTTGCAGAGGACCCGGGTTTGATCCCCAGCACCCACATGGCGGCCAAGAGACGTCTGAAACTCCAGTTCCAGGAGAACTCCAGCTCCAGGGGAATCCGAGACCCTCTTCTGACCTCCGTAGCATTGCACGACACGGGTGCACAGACTTGCATGCAGACAGTACATTCATACACATACAGAAATAAATAATAATAAATAAAATAAAATAAAAGCAGTCCAATGAGGGAAATTTTCAGACAGCAGCTGGGCAAGAATTAAGGTCAACAATTGACAAATGGGAACTCATTAAACTCAAAAGCTTCTGTACATCAGAAGAAACAATCAAGGAAGTGAAGAGAAATCCCACCGAGTGGGAGGAAACCTTCACCACAGAAACATCTGACAAAGCATGGATTTCCAGAATATATAAACTACTCAAAAAACAAAGAAGAAAGAAAACAAATGACCCACTCAATAGATGGAGCAAAGAGCTGAACAGAGACTTCACAAGTGAGGAATTAGAGATGGCTGAGAAACACCTTAAGAAGTGTTCAACATCACTAATCATTAAGGAAATGCAAATCAAAACCACTTTAAGATATCATCTTACTCCAATAAGACTGGCTAGGATCAAGAAAACAAATGATACCAAGTGCTGGAGAGGTTGTGGGGAAAGGGGAACACTCATCCACTGCTGGTGGGAATGTAAACTCGTACAGCCACTATGGAAAGCAGTGTGGAGAACCCTTGGAAGACTTGGAATGAACTTGCCACCCGACCCAGCCATACCACTCCTGGGCATGTACCCTCAAGACTTACGCCACCACAGAGATACATGCACGGCCATGTTTATTTCAGCTCTCTTCACAATAGCAAAGAGCTGGAACCAACCTAAATGCCCCTCAACTGACGAGTGGATAGAGAAAATGTGGTACATCTACACAATGGAGTTCTATGCAGCAGTAAAGAAAGACGACATCATGAGCTTTGCAGGAAAATGGCTGGAGCTAGAGGACATCATGCTGAGTGAAGTAGCACAGTCCCAGAAAAACAAACAATGAATGGTATCCCTCATCTATGGATGCTAGTGCCAATTACCTAGTAGTAAGTATTTCTTGTGCATGGCCCCTTGAGCTTTTGTCCAAAGCAGCTGGGAGTGATGCATATTGGAAACAACAACAACAGCAACAACAACAACAACAGAAAGGACTGCATCGAAGCGCTAACTGAAACAGTGAACTTCTGCTCAAAACAGTCAACTTCCTCATGGAGAATATTGAGAAAGACCGAGAAAGAGATAAAAAGCATGTTTGGCAGAATGCATGAGCTCTGGTGGGGTGGGGGGATGGGGGGCCCCACGGGTCTAGATTTGATAAAAAAATAATTAATTAATAAAGCACGTTTTAAATAAAAGAGCACAAAATGTAGAAACTGCTCAAAGCATTGAGCTCTGCTAAAGAAAGATTATATATTACTGTTCACTCTATTAGTCATATTTCAGATGTTTAAAAATGTTTGTGTCATACAACTTAAAATAAAGAGATTTATTTAAAAAAAAAGAAAGGGTACATGTCAAAAAAACCTTCAGAAAATACGCAAAATAATACAAAGAACGGAGGAAAGTAGCAACTATCCCCAACCAACTAAAGAACCATAACAGTGTAAATACAAACCTATACCAAGAATTCAAACAAAGAATAAGTTGAAAGGAAACAACACACATCTCTCAAAAATGACCTTAAATATTAATGGTCTAAACTTCCCAATCAAAACACACAGAATGGGAGAATGAATTTGGAACCAGATTCTATCCATATACTGCCTACCAGAAACCCTTCTCACCCTCAAGAATAGACACCAACTCAAAGTGAACGGATGGAAAAAAATATTCCAAGCAAATGGTACCAAAAATCAAGCAGGAGTTGCTATTCTATAATCAGACAAAATAAACCTCAAAGTAAGGTCAATCAGAAGAGACAAAGAGGCCCATTACATTTTTTTCAAAGGAACAATTAATCAGGAACACTTCACAATCCTAAATGTTTATGGACAAAACTCAGGTGCACCAAAGTAAACACACATAATTCTGCAGGTCCTCAAGACACAGATTAATCCCAACACACTAATAGTGAGGGACTTCAATACCCCAGAGCCCCTTGGATGCATCAACTGGACAAAAAATAAACAGAGAGACATTGGAACTGAGCAATACAATACAATAAATGGATATCACAGGTATATACAGAATATTCCACCCAAAGACTGGAGAACATACTTTCTACTTAGCACCCCAAGGGACATTTTCCAAAATCGACCACATACTGGGACACAAAAGAAAGTTCAATAAATATAAAAGGGTTGGAAGAATTTCATGCATTTTATCAGACCACAGTGGAATAAAGTTCAATATTAACAACCAAATAAGCCTGACTAGGTACAAGAACACATGAAGACTAAACAACACAATCCTGAATGATGAATGAGTCAGGAAAGAAATAAAGAATGAAATAAAATTATTTATGGAACTTAATGAAAAAGACAATACAACACAAAACCTGTGGGACTCTTTAAAAGCAGTCCAACGAGGGAAATTTTTAGCCCTAAGTGGCCACATTAAAAAAAAAAAAAAAGAACAGAAAGGGAACAAATAAATGATCTAAAACCACAGCTAAAAACACTTGAGAGACGACAACAAATGGACCATAAACCCAACAGATAGGAAGAAATAACAAAAATCAGAGCAGATATCAATGAAATAGAATCAAAGAAAACAATACAAATAATCAATGAATCCAAAAGCTGGTTCTTTAAAATGATAAATAAGATAGACAGAGTTCTAGCCTATTCAACCAAAAGAAAAAAAGAGCAACTCTAAATTAATAGTATTCATGATGAAAAATGAAACATCACAATAGATAAAGAAAAGATCCAGACAATCATACGAGAATACTTCAAAAATCTATACTCTACTAAGTTTGAATCCCTAAGAGAAATGGGGGAATATATGAAATCTTGGGAAACAACAAAGCTTAACCAAGAAGAGGTTGACAATTTAAACAGACCCATAGTATTTGAGGAATATGAAGACATAATAAAAAGTCTCTCAAATAAAAAAGGCCAGGCCCAGATTGTTTCACAGCAGAATTCTATAAAACATTTAAAGAGGTCTTACAACCATTGCTACTCTAACTATTCAGAAGGATAGAAACAGAGGGAAATCTCCCAATGTTCTTCTATGAAGCCAGCGTCACTTAAATACCAAAATAAGGCAAAGACGCAAACAAAAAAGCAAACTATTGAACATATTAATGAACATAGATGTAAAAATTCTCAACAAAATACTTGCAAATCCCATACAGACCCACATCAAAAAGATCATCCATCATGATCAATTTGGATTCACAGCAGAGGTGCAGGGATGATTCAACATACATAAATCAGTAAATATCATAAAACATATAAATGGACTGAAAGACAAAAATAACACAATTATCTCAATTGATGCAGAAAAAGCCCTTGACAAGCTCCAGCATCCCTTCACAAATAAAGTTCTAGAAGGAATTGGACTAAAGTGAACATTCCTTAATATAATAAAATCCATATACAACAAATCCACAGCCAAAATGGAAAAAGAAAAATAGAACCATTCCCCTTAAAGGCGGGAACCCAGCAAGGCTGCCCCTTATCTCCACTTCTCTTCAGTATAGAGCTTGAAACATTTGCTAGGGCAATAGAGCAAGAAGGGGAATTAAAGGAGTACTAATTGGAAAAGAGGAAGTCAAACTATCCCTTTTTGCAGATGATATGATTGTTTACTTGAGAGATGATAAAACGCCACCAGAAAACTACTAGAAACAATGAAGAGTTTCAGTAAAGTGGCAGGACACAAAATTAACCTAGAAAAATCAGTAGCCAACAACAAGTAACTGGAGAAGAAATATAAGACCTTCCCACTCACAGTAGACTCAAAACCAATAAAATACCTAGGAACAAACCTAGGCAAAGACAACAAACATCTCTACAACAAAAATTTAAACCCCTGAAAAGGTCATTAAAGATGACATCAAAAGGTGGAAAAAGCTCCCATGCTCATGGATTGGAAAAATTAATATAGGAAAAATGTCCATTATACCCTAATTAATATGCAGATTCAATGAAATTCTAATTAAATTCCCCTTGAGTTTCTTCACAGACTTGGAAAAAAAATCCTTAAATTCTTAGGGAAAGACAAAAGACACCAAATAGATAAAGCAAATTTGAGTGAAAATGCAGTATGGTAGGGAATCACCTTACCAGACTTCAAGCTATACTACAAGGCAATAGTCATAACGACAGCCTAGCACTGGCACAAAAACAGACCCATTGACCAATGGAACAAAATTGTAGATCCAAATTGAGCTCATACAATTTCAGCCACCTCATATTTAATAAAGGGGTCAAAAAATCTCACTGGAGGAAAGATAGCATCTTCAGCAAATGGTGCTGGCAAAACTGGATCACCATATGTAGAAGAACAAAATTAAACCCCTACCTTTCACCCTGCACAAAAACAACTCTAAGTAGATGAAAGACATCAACATAAAACCCGAAACTCTGAAGGTGAAAAAAGAAAAAGTTGTTAGCAATCTACATGAGATACTAGTAGAAAAAGACTTCTAAATCAAACAAACAGCAGCCACAAAGGAAATATGGTCAACAGGTGACAAGTGGAACCTCATCAAAATCAAAAGATTTTGTAGAGTGAAAGAAACAAGATGGCCTAGCGGTTGAGAGCGCCGACCGCTCTTGCAGAGGACCCGGGTTCTATCCCCAGCACCCACATGGTGGCTGAGAGCCGTCTGAAACTCCAATTCCAGGAGAACTCCAGTTCCAGGGGAGTCCGACGCCCTCTTCTGACCTCCGTGGCATTGCACGTCACGGGTGCACAGATTTGCATGCAGACAATACATTCACACACATACGGAAATAAATAAAATTAAAAAAAAGAAAGAAACAATCAAGGAAGTGAAGAGAAAACCCACAGTGTGAGAAATCTTCACCAGTGATACATCTGACAGAGCATTGACATGTAGAGTATATAAACTACTCAAAAACACAAAGAAATAAGAAAACAAATGACTCCCTCCAAAGATGGAGTAAAGAGCTGAACAGAGACTTCACCAGTGAAGAATTAAAGATGGCTGAGAAACATCTTAAAATGTGTTCAACATCATTAATTATTAAGGAAATGCAAATTAAAACCATTCTAATATATCGTCTCTAATAAGACTGGCTAAGATCAAGAAAACAAAAGACTTCAAATGCTGGAGAGGTTGTGGGGAGAGGTGAACACTCATCCATTGCTGGTGGGATGCAAACTGGTACAACCACTGTGGAAAGCAGTGTAGAGAACACTTAAATGATTCAAAGCGAGCCTACCTCTTGACCCAGCCATATTGCTGCTGGGTATATACCCACAAGACTAATCCTACTGTAAAGATACATACACATCTATGATTATTGCAGATCTTTTCACAATAGCTAAGAGCTGAAACCAGCACAAATGTCCCTCCACTGACGAGTAGATAACAAAAATGTGGTACATCTTTATACACAATAGAGTTCTATACAGTGATAAAGAATGATGCCATCATGACATCTGCAGGTAAATGGATGGAACTCGAAGCCATTATGTTAAGTGAAATAACAGTCACAAACAACAACAACAACAACAAAACAAAATGGGGAATGGTTTCCCTCATTTGTCGATGCTAGTACCAAACCCCCATTTCAAAGGCAAGCTGAGTAATGTTATTGTTATATTTCTTTCCATCTGAAAGCAATTATGATATTGTAATGTGAGTCTATTAATGAGCCCAACATTGACTTACCACTTAATTTCAAACATGGTCACTAATGTATATGGCTGGAAGGTATATATTAATATTTTAGAGTAATATAAAATTAAAGGGAAAAATGTGAATTCCTAAACATATATCAGAAGTAACATACAGTTTATTCCTGGAGGACATAATTCTGGTCCATATATGACATTTATATAAGCATATTTTGGAGCAATACAATTGGGAGGAAACCATAACAATATAAGGACTGGGTCAAAGAATGGACTGATAGAGTTAAATTCTGCCCAAACAATAACTATTTGCAGAGAAAAATTTAAATATATTGAAAGATTTAGGGTATGTATGGAAGAATGCATGAACTGGGCTGTGCTTGGAGGAAAGGAAAGGGGAATGTGTCTAAATTGAACTGAAAAATGGTGTCTGAAATACACAAAACATCAATGAAAGTATTATATTAAAAAAAGAAAGAATATTCTCTTTTGTTTTTGTGGAACATTTCTTAGATATCTGTGACTTCCATTTGGTATATTGTATTATTCAGTTCAGATGTATCTCTATTTATTCTTCGTTCAGCTGACCTATCCAAAGGGCTCAGTGGAGTATTGAAGTCCCCCACTATTAGTGTGTTGGGATTAATCAGTACCTTAAGGTCTTGCAGAATTGTGTTTATAAAGTTGGCTGCACCAGAGTTTGGTGCATATATGTTTATGATCGTGAAATTGTCATGGTTAACTCTTCCTTTGATAAGAATGTAATGGCCCTGTTTGTCTCTTCTGATTACTTTTACTTTTAGGTCTATTTTGTCTGCTATTTGAATGGAAAATCCTGCTTGTTTTTGTTTCCATTTGCTTGGGATATTTTTTCCCATCCATTACCTTTAAGTTGGTGCCTATCCTTTAGGGTGAGATGTGTTTCCTGCAGACAACATACAGATGGATTCTGTTTTCTAATCCATTCTCCCAGTCTATGTCTTTTGATTGGAGAATTTAGCCCACTAATATTTAAGGTTATTATTGAGAGAAGTGTGTTGCTTCTTTTCATCCTATATTCTGTATGCATTCTTGGTCTAGGTTTGTATTTTCATAGTTATACTTTTATTAGTTTCTCTCTCTGTTTGGGGGTACTTGGTCCTTTCTGCTCTCCTTTGAATTGCTTCAAGTATTTTCTGAAGGGTTGTTTCCTGGACATGTATTCCTTCATCATGTTTATGTCATGGAAGTTTTTCTTTCTCCTTTTACTATAATTGACATTTATGCTGGGTATAGTTATCTGGTTTGGCATCTATAGTCGTTTAATACTGGGAATACTTTTGTCCATGTCCTTCTGGCTTTCATAGTTGCACTGAAATGTCCATTGTAATACTGATGGGTTTCCCCTTATATGTAATTTGTTGTTTTTATTTCATTGCTTTCAGTATTTTCCTTGTTTTGGGCATCTAGATTTTTAACTATGATATTGCATGGGGAGCTTTTCTGATCTCGTCTATTTGGAGTTCTATGTGCTTCTTGTATTTGTATGGGTTTTTCTTTTTTCAGTTTGGGGAAAATGTCTTCTATTATTCTATTCTGTTGAATATTTGATAAATACTGTGGTCTTGGGATTCTTCTCGTTACTCTATCCCTATGATGCAGAGGTTTGGTCTTTTCATAGTGTCCCATATTTCCTGATTGTTCCACTCATACAACATAGACAGACCTCTAGCCCAGTTAACCAAAAGAAAGAGCAACTCCAAATCAACAGAATTTGTAATGAAAGGGGAAACATCACAACAGACAATCGTACAGGAATAATTCAAAAACCTATACTCTACTGAACTTGAAAACCTAAGAGAAATGGATGACTATTTGAAGTCCTGGGGACAACAAGCTTACCCAAGCAAAGATTGACAGCTTAAATAGACCCATACCATTTGAGGAAATTGAAGATTTAATAATAAAAAAAACCTCCCCCCCCCAAAAAAAATCCCAGGTCCAGATGGGTACCTGATGGAAGGGAGGCTGCTGTTGGAGAGAGCAGATGATAGGCAGTTATTTGAATGTGCCTCAAATAGAGATTATCAACGATGGCATCTGAGGTAGAGGTTATGGATGGTGAACTATAGTGAGAGAATCTAGTAAGAAGCATAGGAGATCTGCTCTGTAATAGGGCCATGAAAGCAAAGGTATAAGGAATTCCATACTCCATTTCCAAAATTATGATCAGAGATCTAAAAATAAGGTATTGGAATTGTTGAATACATACTTAACATGGTAGTATGATATTGTAAGAAAGGGGTGTACAAGTGTCAAGTGATTTGTGAAAGAAACTGAATGATTATTGCTGAGAGTGTTATGATTAAATATATATCATCCTTTAGATTACAGCTCAGGGGAGAGTCATTGAAAGCAAGGTGTTTGAAAATATGTCCACCTACTGACCATGCAGCATCTACCCAAGGGTTATAGACTTTTATTTTTTCAAAGGTTGAGACTCCATCTCTCTGTAAAGACTGGAGTAGGGTGTGTTTGACCTAGGTCATCCCATTAGAAGGAAATCTCTGCTTTCCATAATCGGGTGAGGCAAACACTGCATGGAGCATATTTGACACCAATCAACCCACACACAAAGAGGGTTTCAGGTGCATGGAGTCTAAAATAGTCTTATCCTGATCCAAATGTATCCTGTTGGGCACTCTTGATGAACTTTAGTGGATTCTCAGAAACCAATCTTGGCTAACAATTCATCATGAGGGGAAATTCACAGTCTTCTTGTGGAAGTGACAGGCTGATTACCCAGAACTATTTAGACATTTAAGTTGGTAAGCTAAGCAAATTTGTTGGGGTAGGAGCAGGTGTGAAACCCATTCAATGGAGGTTGATGAGGTTTTTGGGAGGTGGACAGAATTCAAGTCCTTTAGCAAAAATGGTTGAGAAATTGGTGCAGAAATGGAGGGAAAAATGGAGGTTGTCACAAATCCTCTGCCTTCCTGATGGTAGGAATTAGATTCAAAGTAAATGTCAATATCAAAGCTTTGATGCGGCCTTCTAGTATTCACTCATATTTGACAGCATGAGAAATTCCCTAGTCCTAGCACTCCTGCTGCTAAGAACAAAGCAGCACTTTTCCTACAGCACTTCATGAGTTTTTTACAGGTGCATATATATCCCGAGTAGTATTTTCTATTTAATTTTTTCATTCTAAAACATTTTTCTCATGTGTACATTTTCATATATATTCTTCCTATGTGTGTGAGATTATACATTACAGAGTCATAAGTGATATCTTCAAAATACTAGCCATTTAAAAAATAATAAACAATTAGCACATGTTATTTCTGAGTTCTGAAACCAGGAAGTAGCGCCTAAAGTATGTGGGAGACTAAAGAAGTGAGAAATCCACAGGCCAATGCAACATAATTTATTCTCCCTGACCAATGGTGTTCTGGCCAGCATGAGGTCCACAGTCTTACATATATGCACACAGGCCCACAAGCAACGTTACACAGGCCAGAGTCAGGCACAAAGGATTGTAAGACAGTATCAGGCTTGCAAACTGCTGATAGATATGCAGGCACACTCAGATGCCCCTTCTAGTTTCTTTGCTATGTTTGTACAGAATTATGCAAATGTATCATTTCACCAGAGGTGATTTGTAGTTATACAACAATGGATTACATTATTGTTTATACATGTATACTGGGTGCTCCTGGTTTCCTGCATATCTGGCGGTTGTTGTCATCTTAGTTCTCTCTGGGTGTCCATGTTAGTGCTATATTTAGTCAACTGTAATAGCACCTCTGGCCTCTCATTAACTTCATTGTGACAATGACACATTCATATACATTATTGCAAATATTCCTGGATATGTATAATAATTCCATATTTGTATACAGACATCAATATGATAATTTGGATATAAGAGAGTTGTTTTGCTAAGGGAGGTTAATGATTGAAAGATTTTTTTGTCAAAAAAGAAAATTTTAATACTTGTTCATACTATTTCATTTCTTTGAGTTATGAAGGCTTCTCCCATAATTGATAAGAACACAGATAAAAGCATGTCATAGGTATATTTGAGTTCTGATCCCAAGGTTTTTAGTTCCTGCCTTTGCTGTTTACATTGAGTGAGAAAGCCAACTTCTGGGTTCAGGATGAACTAGAGTTGGACCAAGATTGAAGATGTCACAGAAACAGGACACTGAGGTGATGGGCAGGAGATTCCAGCCTTGGTTTGCTACAATATTTACGTGTGCTGTCATCATCAAATTTGACATACCTTCTTGGTGTCCTAAGACAGTGCTACGAGGGGGTATAAATATGAAGCCAAGACCTTCACTGTTGGCTTGATCTTCAGAAGACCAGGCTCTACTTCTAGATGCCAATTGACCACCATGAAGCTGATCGCTTTACACTTGGTTCTGGCACTCTGCATCTCTTGCAAAGGTGAGCAATGCAGGAGTCTTTCACTTGCAATAATTCCATAGATATTCAAATTGCAATGCTGATTACTGTCCAATTCAAGTGTCTGCTCCCTGGGAAATTGGTCTTCTACCTCAGAGTAGGATAATCTGCACCCATGCCTGACTAATTGCATTTGAACTTACTGAGTTTAATGGGGGGGTTGACAAATATGTGTGTGCCTGTGTGTGTGCGTGTGTGTTAAGGTTTTTGTTCTTGCTCATTACTTTTTTTTTTTTTGACACAGGGTCTCCCTGTAGCCCCAGCTGTCCTGGAACTTACTGTGTAGACCAGGCTAGCCTTGTACTCACAAAGTTCCGCCTGCCTCTACCTCCTGAGTTCTAGGATTAAAGGCGTGCACCACCACCTCCAGCTTGTTCTTGCTCATTCTTAATTCAGTTTTTGCTGTCATGGTGCTGTATTGGACAAAAAATCCAAATAATGTTAAAATGCTACATTGATGATGGCAGTATCCACAAATAAAAAAAAAATCTTCCTTTAAATGATTATGTTCATCAAAACAGATTTCACAGGGATAGTTTATGTAAAGTAAATAATTTCCTAGATAATTAAAGAACCCAGTAAACATGTGAGACTAATTGAAATGCAAGTTATCATCAGTTCTGATTAAAATTTAAAAAAATGAGTAAAATAACAAACATATAAAAAATCAATTCCGTAGTACCATGGAAGAGTGTGTGTGTGTGTGTCCATGGCAGTTTGGATTGAAGTGACCATCCACCTGTGTGGGAGGGCCTTGCCTGGGGAGTGAGGCCACCAACCAAAGTCAGTTCCTTCCCACCTGTGTTTCTGATTTTGTTTCGTATTGTTCATATATATATACATATATACATATATAATATATATATATGTATATATATATATATTTGTTGTTGAATTCTATTTTATTTTTAATTCTCTCTTCTCTTCCAGACACAGTGGCACTGCTTATCTCCGAAATGGTGTGAACATCTCCTCATTGAGTGGTGACACCCACCAAGCTGTGGGTAGTGTGTGATCATGACTGTATTGTATAGCGAACATAGTTGGCATATTTTTGTTTGAAGTTTGTTGATGACTCCACCAAACTGCTGTAAAAGGAAAAAAAAACACAAAAAGTTCCTCATACAAAACAGAAAAAAATATCCTGCTTATATTCCATTTCAAAATTTATTAGTCTATTTTTCATTATAAAAACAAGACAGCTTCAATTTGTCCCCTTCCCCTTATTTGTTGGCTTCTTTATTTTTTAGTGTCAAATCTGTTTGTTTTTACCAAGGAGAGGGAGAGCCTGAGGAGGAGGTGGGCCCCAGGCATGGGGGGATAAAGGGGGGGACGACTGCAGAATGAGGCAGAGAATCCCGGCCCAGTGCCTGATGGAACCAGCAGGCTGCTCCTTCCTTCCCATCCATCCTTTTTTAAATTTTATCATTGGATCCCTGGTAAGGTCGTGCGTGCCATGAGAACCCACTACACACACCACAGTGCTGGTGACTTGTTGGTGGCCAGACTCTCAAGTCACTGACGGATTTGACTTTCATACGGTGAATATGCATTTGGTCTGTACTGATCATGGAATAAACACGTCTCTTTAAAAAAAATCAGTTCCCTTTTTATGTTTCAATATTTAAGGAAAAGGACAATGACTACATTGTTCAATCATAGTTTTTGTGTGAAAATGCTTGCTAAATAAGGGCTATATTTTCTGTATCTAAACATGATCTGCTTTCTAAATATTTTGGATAAGAGACAAACACACATTTCCCTTTCCTATGTGAAACCAGAATTGAATGGGGATCATTCTTTGATGTGATGGAAGAAAATGTTTTAAGGAAGGGAAATGTTGGAATGCACATCATATTTGAATTCCCAGAGGTACTATTACTGACAGATGACTGTGTTCAGGTTTCTAAATTAAGAGTCATACTTGAATTTTATAATGTGCTAAAACAATGTGTGAAAATTTCCATCTAATGGTACATAGTATATGTCAAATACATATAAATCCAACCGATTATTATAACATTTTGATTTTCTCTTCCTTGCAACTAGATTTTCTGCTTTGGGGCTGAGAAAAGGGAAGGAATTTCTGCCCTTTGCTTTGGAGGTTATAAGATAATTTGTTTGGTACTAGTGGTATTAATGACCTAATTAAAATGAAAATTTTCAATGAAAATTCTTCTGAATGAGGTTGCAAAATACCTGTGCAACCCAAATGGTAGTGGTGGAGCATGTATTTCCTGTGACATAGGTATTGATATCTAGTATTTCTATGTAACCCACTGTGAATCATGAAATATGTTCAATGTCACTTGTGCCATTCTTTTATATTCTGCAGGTCATCTCAATTTTAGAAGTGATGATAAATTTGCTGATGGGAACTTCAGAAACCTAGAATCTCTTCCAGCTGCATCTGGTAAAGAGGGACATGGAGTTCATAGAATTATTAGAAGTCTGTATTCCCTCCCTTCTTAAAAATAAGCAGGACTTTAGAGCCCAGGACACTAGTTATTGTACCTAATTTCAATTTTGGAGAGATTGAAACAGGTTGATATAACTATTGTGTTACATAGATATAATATTACTTCAAATTAAAGTGAAGGTCTGGGTCTTTGATTGTAGACGTCTTTATTTCTTTTAATCACAAGTGATTTGCACAGTGAGCCAGCATTTGGTGTTCAAGTCTGGAGCTGCTGGAGGAAGGTCTTTGCATTTGTTTCAGATCAGTTTAGTAATAGCAGTAGCATTACTAACCATAAAAATGTGATAGCAAACCATAGGTTAGTGTTTAGTTTGTTATAGTTATTGTGTTTTAATAACGTAGGCTGTATTTACTTTGAATATATATGAGAAATTTAGGTTCATTAACATATCTTCAGAAGAGAATCACTTCATCTTCTGCAGATGGGAGCACCTGTGCAGACAAGGTTACGAGGGATGAGCTAGATAACATGAAATGTGTTTTCACCAACATGGTAAAACAGCAACTAGAAGCATTGGCAGCACTGACTTCATGTGTATCACTGTGAGCCATTTAGATCTCAATTGATTTCATCTGTTAAAGCCTGCCATTCCTCTGACAGAGACGGTCTGGGTTGTTAAAGATTTTCCTTTGAGAAACGAGGATTAGAGGTGAAATGGATCTTGGAATTTCTGGTTGATGTACATCTTCTGGCAATAGCGTATGTTAAAATGCAAGAAAAATCCTTTAGAATCTACATCCATAGCCTGAATTGAATTTTCTTTTCACCCAACCAGAATTTTTCAATGAAAATTCTTCTGAATGAGGTCAGTTGGCAACATTAATACTTTGATTGGAGTATCATGCAACAGAGGTGAACACATACAAGCTTAGGATATGGTGTAGGGCATTTGGATGGTAGGATGTGGGAACAGGAGATGATAGCCTAAGCAACAGCAGATCTGCTGGATCCCTCGGCTCACATGAGACATTCCTCATCCCATTCAACTATCTGTTCGATAGGATGACAAGCTCTTGGGCTTGTCCAAATTCATTCCACTCCTTCGCTGTGTCAATGTATTTCTTGTTTCCCTATTTTTAAAATCACATTTTGCTTTCCATCAAGAACCAAGAGTTCATCTTTAGGTTTGCATCTGAGGAGAGAAAGAGAGTAACAGAAACATTTCAGTCCTGGACTCCCATTCAAACCAGTTTACTCACAATAAGTTTCGTAAACATAAAGTCAGTTACTATAGAATTGAGTGGCAGTGCTCTGGATGTTGATATTTAATATTTCCTGAATTTTAGAGTTAGCAGTGACACTTATGAAACTGCGTTTTAATGACAATCATTTTACCTTCTACAGTTTATCCTAGAGATATTACATGCCCAGAAATGGTAACAGATAAATTTCTTGAAGTTGTAAAGTCATTTGGAGGCCCTGTTTCTATGGATCAGAAGAGAAGAGAATCCAATGACCCAGGTACTCTAGTTGGCTGTATGTGTCAGTGAAAATGAGTTCATTCACTTTGAAGGATGTTTGCTAGCAGTTTATCTATCTGCCAGTAATAAACTGTTATTTGATACTGGTGTGGAGAAGGCAAGGATTAGGTTACAGTGGGTTAAGGAATATCAGGTTCACATTCATTTCCTGACAATAGAATTGATAAAAATGGAGAAAAGAGACTTTAAAATCAGATGACCCTCAAAGGCTGCTGTTAACTAAAGCGCAATAGATGGAAACTTTTAAAATAAAACCTTTTAAATATGTTTCTTTGCTGGGAGGAAGGTGGGGATAATGGGGATGCTTGGACCGGTAGAGGGGTGTAGAAAGGAGATTGAATTGGGGACAGGGTAGATATGAAAGTACCCTGTCATGCTAGAGAAACTGGACTGAAATTTGAAATCCCTGTAAAATGTACATATGGTGTCTGAACATTAGTGCATATGTATAAATGGGGGCTGTATGGCAAGGGACAACAAGAGAGACATCCCAAAATAACATAGGCTATTGCCAGAGCAGTTGGTAAGAGTGGTCCATGAGATTCCCAAAATAATACAGGCTATTGCCAGAGCTATTGGTTGTCTCACAGAACTGGACGATAACTCCCTCTCATGGACAAGACATACATAGGACAAAGGACTTGGAGCAATGGATCAGGAACCAACATGGAAGCCTTCTACTTGAAGTTTAGCACTCATAATTCTAGAGGATTCTCTTCAAGCAGCCTAGGGGTAAAATCAATCAGTGGTCAAACAAGCTCTAAATCCAAATAGCAACACAGCCCAGTATGTCTATTGGTGCAAGACTGGCATTGTAATCTGGGAAGCAATCAACATCTATCAAATTGGACATAAAAATCAAAATAATATAAAATAAAAACTATTTTGTAAGAAATGCAAGAAGCTGTGTTAATAACAGAGAAAACATAGACATAGTATTTTAAGTATCAAACGTATATTTTCTAATATTTAAGCAAAGTATATGTTAATAGTTCTTGAGATATTCAAAGTTCTCTTGTTAATATATAATTTATTTATTTAATCATTTGTTTTATTCTATTTTGTTGGATTCAATAACAAATCCTTTTTCTTTTTCATTCTTCACTCTTACATAATATTGAGTTTTGTGAATTTCTGTTTTTGTTTTTTTATTTATTGATTGATGTTTTATGTATTTCATACATCATTTTTTCATTTCTGTTCAGGCATATTCCCCTATCCCTTTCCCCCCACTCCACCCCATCCCATCCCAGGTAATGCATTCTGCCATAACTGTCCTGCATCTTTCTCTCAGTCTTTTTTTAAGCTTAGGAATTCACATTTTCCTCCATTAATTTCATATTACTCTAAAACATGGATGCATACTCTCCACCCATATACAGTAATTACAGAGTCTGAACATAATTGGTGTATGGATTCTAGAGCCCATTGAGAGATTCACATTATAGCAACATAGTTGCTTTTAGATAAACAAAAATATAACCACACTGTCATTCAGCTTGCCTTTTGTCTGGGGAATTTGGTGTTAGCATCTACAAATAAGGGAAACCATTCTCCATTTGTTTTACTGGGACTGTGTTACTTCACTCAGCATAATTGCTTCGAGCTCCATCCATTTACCTGCAAAGTTCATAATGCCATCTTTCTTTACCGCTGAACAGTATTCCATTGTGTAGATGTACCACATTTTTGTCATCCACTTGTCTGTTGAGGGGCATATGGGTTGGTTCCAGCTCTTTGCTATTGTGAAGAGAGCTGCAATAAACATGGATGTGCATGTATCTCTGTGGTAGGATGAGTCTTTGAGGTATATACCCAGGAGTGGTATGACTGGGTCAGGTGGTAAGTTCATTCAGAGTCTTTTAAGGGTTCTCCACACTGCTTTCCATAGTGGTTGTACAAGTTGACATTCCCACCAGCAGTGGATGAGTGTTCCCCTTTCCCCACAACCCCTCCAGCATCTGTTTTCTTGATCTTAGCTAGCCGTACTGAAGTGAGATGATATCTGAGAGTGGTTTTAATTTGCATTTCCTTAATTATTAATGATGATGATGAACACTTTTTTTATTTTTTTAATTTTATTTATTTCTGTATGTGTATGAATGTACTGTCTGCATGCAGGTCTGTGCACCCGTGTCGTGCAATGCCGCGGAGGTCAGAAGAGGGTGTCAGATTCCCCTGGAACTGGAGTTCTCCTGGAATTGGAGTTTCAGACGGTTCTCAGGGATCGAACCCAGGTCCTCTGTAAGAGCAGTCAGCACTCTTAACCACTAGGCCATCTCTCCAGCGCTGATGATGAACACTTTTTAAGATGTTTCTCAGCCATCTTTCATTCCTCACTGGTGAAGACTGTTCAGCTCTTTACTCCATCTTTTGAGTAGGTCATTTGTCTTCTTACTTCTTTGTTTTTTGAGTAGTTTATATATTCTTGACGTTAATGCTCCATCATATGTGTCACTGGTAAAGATTTCTTCCCACTCTGTGGGTTTTCTCTTCACCTCCTTGATTGTTTCTTTCCCTGTACAGAAGCTTTTGAGTTTTATGAGGTCCCATTTGTCAACTGTTGACCTAACTTCCTGTGCGGCTGCTTTTTCCTTTTCATTCTTCACTATTACATAATATTGAGCTTTGTGAACTTCATTCAACATATATTAATCATATTTAGTGTCTCCTGATACATCATTATAGAAGTAGCATGAAGGGTATGTAGTGCTTGTGTGGCGAAAATTCTTTTGGGAAGTATCAATAAATTCCATGCCATTTTGTCTTGTTCTCAGTGAGAATACTAGGTGTGATTTTTGTCAGACTGCTGTCTAGGAAGACAGTGATTTAGTGGAGCTTATGTACAGAAAAATGGGGAAAGGTTTAGATACAGGAGTGTGGGTTCTCACACCCAAAGGCCACATTAGAAATATCACATTTGTCAATTTTGTATCTTATATACTGTGCTCAAGGAGTTCTTTTCAGAAAATTCTAACTTTTGCCTTAAAGGTAATGCAAGGCCCTGTTGTTTTGATTCGGATTTCACTTAATCAGTAGATTCATTTTGATAGCGTGTTCATTATCACAATATTATTTCTTCTGACCTATGAGCTGTGCAAGATTTCAATATTCTGGTGTCTTCCTCAAGAAAAGGAAGGGGTTTAGAGGGCTAAGGACAATGGGTGGACTTAGAGTGGGTATTAAGGAGAGAGGTTGAATGGGGGGGAGACATATGTGAGATGAATGGAGCTTGAGGAGCTAGGGAAGCCAGAGAAAATGTATTGGCTAGAGAATCCCTTGAGAAATGCACATACAGTGTCTAGAAATTAGTGCATGCATATACCCATCACCTGCAGGCAAGGTGCACAGAGCCAGATATTAGAGAACTCCTATTGAGTGAATGGTCAGATTAGTTGAACAGATCCCCATGATAGCATAGGCTAATACCAGAGCTCTTTGTTATTTCCCAGAAGTCAAATATAAGAGCAGACAGATGAAGACAGGAAATAATTTGGACACAGGACTTGGAGCAATGGAACAAGAAGTCACCTGGAAAACTTCTACCTGAAGTTTAGCTGTCATAGTTTTATAAGATACTGTGCAAGCTGCCAAGGGAGAAATCATTCATTCTTCCAACCCAGCCCCAATGCCTAATACCCTTAATGACTGACACACCAAACTAAATGCATTTGTCCTGTAGAATCAGTCTTATTTAGGGGCTAATAAACAGCTCTTTAATTGGACTTAAAACACTCTCAGTGGGAGTGAACTCACGGCTGGCACAAATGGAGGGAATTCTAGAGTTCCATAACTGGTGACACACAGGGAATATATTTCTGAGAGATCAAGGGCTAGAGAGGACACTAGTGCATCCCTCAATTCACGTCAGCCATACTTCCTTATACAAGAGTGTGAGAAGTACACAGAAGGCCACAACTGCCAAGTTTTAGAGAATAGGTGACTGGAGATTATGTGTCCCTGGTTAGAACATCTATATTAAGCCTCACCCACCCACTGCCCACAGAACATTGCAGATGCTGTGGCTTAAAGTTTGTAAAAGCCTGGATTGGTCCATAAACAGGGAAATGGAAGATTTCAGGCCACTGGAATCTTAGATATGTGAACTTTGGGGAATGGTGGCATCCAGCACAAGACTCATGTTGACTCCAGGGCCCAGAGTGGAGCAGGGGAAATTGGCAGCCAGCTGGTGATAGCCTGGGAACTGCTGGAGACTGATTACCACTGAGCGAGGGAATGTAGAAATTAAGAACAATAGATACGGTGACAAGATTCCAGTAGATGAATTTGTACTGAAGAAAAAATGGGTACCAATACTTGACTGGATAAAACTAACATGTATTGTAGGATTCATGAGATCCATCATGGGTGTGGTGAGGTTATGGGTGCCAGAGTTGGTCAAAATTTGACAAACAGCTGTTATAGGAAATGGGCAAAAATTCAATAAAAATATGAAAAATAAGTATATAAATAAAAATAAATGAAAAGGAAGAATAGAAGGAATGTTATTGCAAAATTTTTATGTAACAGTTTATTTAATACACAATTCATATATCATGACATGTCTTTTTACATGTATTTTTAGTTAGAATAAGTGACTAACAATATTCACATTACAATATTAATAATGAGCACATCGAGGATGGCACTGTTGGTAGATTTGCAGATGAATGAATTCTTGGCATAATGTCCTTGGTGAAAAGCTCAGATAGAAAAGCTCTTATCCAAGATTTCAGCCCAATGAACAAGAAAGCTGGTGTAGTTTGGATAAAAATATAAGTTGAGATGCTGGAGAGATGGCCTAGCGGTTAAGAGTGCCGATCGCTCTTACAGAGGACCCAGGTTCGATTCCCAGTACCCACATGGCAGCCAAGAACCGTCTGAAACTCCAATTCCAGGAGAACTCCAGTTCCAGGGGAATCCGACACCTTCTTCTGACCTCCGAAGCATTGCACGACACGGGTGCACACACTTGCTTGCAGACAGTACATTCATACACATACAGAAATAAATAAAAAATTTAAAAAATATGTTGATATGTGTATGCAGGATTTGGATTGGTTTTTATTTTATGAAATTTATTTCCTCATTAAAAGTGAAAATAATTCTATGAACTGGGAGGAAAGTTCAGAAAGAGATGTTGCATGTTAGAGGAGAAACAGACACTAAAGCAAATGGTCTCAGTACTTGAATTGTCTATCTCAAGCATCCACATTTGTTGATAGAGTTTAGGTAGTGTATATGACTTTACCCTATCATGTTCATCTGTAGTGTGGGTAGAAGTGATGAAGACATGTTTGTGGTTACGTTATTCCAAGTACAAACAGAAATTGAAGAAAATTGAGAGTTCCTGGATAGTAATAATGATTGACAATGTCAGTAAAGCATGGTGTCAGTGTTATCAAGTTGTGGTGTCAGTGTTATTAATTTGTGATGTCTGTGAAGAAGAATGAAAGAATTTTGGCAGCATGTGTTGAAAAGCCTAATGGAATTGATCAGAAAGTCAGAGAGAAAGATGTCATTTATAGGACCTGAGATAGCTAAAATCTCATCTGATATTGTCCGTAATGCAAATACTATAATTTAATTCTGTCATAAATAAGACCTCTGGAACGTGATCCACTAAGAAATGAAGAGACCATGACACAAGCACCCCCAGGTGCCATATATTCTCTGTGCATATACTTTATTCCTCAATTGTAAGCCCAAATACAATCTCCCTGTCTATAGTTTTTTCTGTCAAGTGTAGTGTCACAGCAAAGAGTAAAGTGACTAATAAATGTTGTGAAGTTTAAAATGAATTTCCTATTAGCCCTGTAGAAATCCCTACTTCAAATGTGCAGCTGAAGAATGCTACTCTTTGCTACTCTTTGGTGCCACACGATGGTAGTGATGAAAGTGAATGATTCACTGTACTTCCACAAGTGAAAGGCTTCATTGCCCTTAGCTGGGTCTCTATTTTTTGGTGAGAACCTAAATCTGAAAATAACTGAGTCCAAATTAGTGACATGAAACCATGTCTAAACCGATAAAATAAGTGAAAACTTTTGTTTTAAAGTATGCCTTCTGGTGAATAGTGTGATTATAATGAAACCCAGACGATGGTGATGGATGTTGATCCACCTATTCCTTAACATTGATCTGGGACACATTTTCTTTTTCTTTCTTTTTTTTGTTTTTGTCTTTTCAAGACAAGGTCTCCCTGTAGCCCCAGCTGTCCTGGATCTCACTCTGTAGACCAGGCTGGCTTTGAACTCACAAAGATCCGCCTGCCTCTGCCTCCTAAGTGCTAGGATTAAAGGTGTGCACCACCACGCCCAGCTCTGGGACACATTTTCAAAACTTGGTATAATTGATCCTAAAATTCTTTTTCAAATGGCTTATTTTACTTTATTATTATGCTTGAGCCATATACCTAATGGTGCCCCAAGAATTCTAGACATTTCTTGGCACAATATACTGTAATTTCATTTTGTCATAATTCAGTGCCCTGAGCTCCTCGACATGTAAGCTTTCATGGCACGGTCATAGGACATTCATCTGTAGTAACCTGCGTGCTGAGAAGTATGCAGTGTGCCTGCACAGAGCTTGTCCCTCATCACCCTAACCTGCCTTAGGCAGGCGACCATACAAACACCTGAGTTGCAGACCTGGGCCAATCACAAGGCCACACAATGACTGCACTAAGAGGAGAGCGGAATGCGAACAGTACATAAACCCTAACCTTTCCCCCAATAAACGAGTCCCTGGCAGCTCGCCCTCTGTCTGTGTTTACCACACTCCCAGGGTCTGTGTATTGACTCTATGTCTCTCACCCCTTTTTCATTCATGGTCAGACCATGAAATTCCCCAGCAGGCCTGGGGGATTGTCTACACCTGGCTCCCAATGTGGTTTTTCGATCCCCTGGTGCTGGTGAAGCACCCCCTTCCTTGATCAGTGAGTAGGTCCCCTTTTGTGTTCTTTATTCTTTTGGCCATGCATTAGAGCGAGCACCTGGTCCCCACCCCACCACAAACCCCTCTCCTCCCTTACCATTTCCTTCCCTCCTGGGTAATAGTCCTCCTCATTTTTGGGAGCCACAGATGGTTGCCCTAAAGGCTCTCCTCCAGACCCATGGCCTTAAAGAGAAATCCCAGGACTTGGATTCATTTGGGAGGAGGCCATTTACATTGCCCCTCCTTGCCATAATTGCAAGCCTTAAGGGCTCCTCAGCAGAAGATGTCCTGAGTGAACATAACTCAGCCTGCCACAAGAACACTGAGAAGTTGGCCCTGCCCTGTGTTCCCAACTTTCACTCACATCCCAACCCCCCAAACTCCCTTCAGCTGCCCCTGCTAGGGATGTTCATTCACCTCCCACCAATATACACTTGGAGGGGGCCCAGGAAGCTCTCTCTCACTGGAGGGACCTAGAGACATCTCATTTGGCTGGCCATGTCTTTTGGGTAAGAAAGAGCTCAATTCTTTTTTTTTTCTTTTTACTTTCAATTTGGTTTTATTTAAACTCAAGTTTCTGGTCTGGTGCACATGGATAGGAGAAACTGGATGCAGTATTGCTCCTTGAGCATGGCGATGGAGGACACCCCAGCTCTCCACTGGTAAAGTGTGAACATGGGGTTCACCTCAGCACTTTGGGAATCCAGGCAAGGGGTCTGAATTTTTGGTTTTGGGACTGACAGGGTGTCGGCTCCGTGTGCGCAGCATTTCCTCTCTTTGTGTCTGACTATGTCTTGTGTATATGGTAACTGTTTTTTCATGTGCCTCAGCATGCGTCTAAGTTTTTCTGTGTGTGTGCTTATAATTTGGTCATTATAATTGTCTCATGTTGGTTCTGTCAAACAAAGTGGCCACTTCAAGTTTCATTCCTTTGTGCTTCAGAACCCCTCGTTGTGAAATTCTAATGGACTTGTAAGTTGGACATTTAACTCACCCTGTTCATCTCTTGGTTCCCTGCCTAGAAAATGTACCTAGCTACTCTTGCCTTCACAGGCACTGATCAAAGATTTTGTTCTCTCTGTAACTATGCTTTTGGGGTCTTTTAGATAGATGCACTGAGCAGGTACCCCAGTTGCCACCTCCTACGCCCCTTTTCATTCTTCTGGTTTACTCTGACTCATGGCTCATGCATCCTTAACTCACTTGTCAGATTAATTGACCAGTATGTAAATTCCATTAAAATCATGGTGCTAAGGACCCAATACAATCCCCCAAGCAGAGATCATTCCATCTTAGAAACATCAACTTTGGTTCACTCTTGTGAACTTCCTTCAAGAATTTGAAGGGTACATAATGAGAGGGAGAAATGAGTTGTGACCCCCAGGTTTTCCTCCTTCCGCCTGACCCGCTACCAATTCCTCAATATTACACATCTACATGGTGAACTTGGTGACATTAAAGGCCCCTGGTCACAACAGTTTATTAACTACACCTTGACCCTTGGTTCTCAAATTATCTCCCTTAACTCTACCCACCCCGAGGTTATAGCCTTTGATACTAGCTTTGTTTCATAGGTGTGGTCTAAGCTAAAGTCCGTTTTCGATCCTGCTACATTAGTCACCTGGGGAATCCTCTGCCTCCTGGCCCTTTTCTGCCTTTTTTCTTGTCAGGTGTCTGTTTTGCTTTGCCCATAGCCAATGCCAGGTCAAACAAAACAATGGCCCAGGTCTTCTCAGCAATGGTCAATAGAGACTCTGCACGCGCTCCTTCCAATGAGGTGATTCGCGTCTGGCCCTCATCCATCCACAATTCACAGGAATAAGCCTGTCTCTCCCCTATGCGGTACCGCTCCTGGCCTCCTCCCTTAGTGGCTGGATAGTCAAAGATGGGTAAGACCCTGCAAAACCAGGGCAGCCCAGGACAGACATAATCAAAACGTCGGAATCCCAGAGGTGGGGCCAACAAGGTTCGGGCATAGCGCCCGAGCTCCCACTAGGACCATGCCTCACACAAAATCAAATACAAAGGGTGGAAATGTAGTAGCCTGCACACTGACAATTATGCAGTGCGCCTGTGCAGAGCTTGTCCCTCGTTATTTATGTCTGATATTTAATATATGTCATTAAATATTCTTAAAGCATTGTATCATGCTTAAATTCCCTTGCAGATGATATTTTTTATGAACATTCCTTGCCTTGCAAGCTCAACCTCTCCCACCAGGCACTTCCTCCACCTTGAAAACTCCACTCCCTTCTCTTCCTCTTTCACTTTTCCTTATCCCCTACTTGCATCCTCTCTACCTGCAGAAAATTTTTGCCACTGCTCTCCCTTATTGGTCAGTTTCTCATTTTTAGTCTCTTTTGGTATTTTGTGGTTGAGAATGAAGAACATAGAGACATGTCAACCAGGAAATAGTTATTGCATATCTATATCTATATAATTCATTTAAAATATGTTTCAGATTTTTAGTTCTTTTCTAATATAAAATTGTATCATGCTTAAATTCACCTACAGATGATATTCTTGATGAACATTCCTTGCTGTGCAAGCTCAGCCTCCAACACTAGCACCTCCTCTACGTGGAAACTCCATTCCCTTGTCTTTCTCTTTTACTTTTCCTTAACCTCTTCTTGCCTCTTCTCTACATGCAGAATGTTATGCCTCCACTCTTCCTTATTGGTTACAATTTCTCATTTATAGCTTGGCATTTTTTGGCTGAGAGTGAGGAGCATAGAGAAATTTCAAAGGATAATTGTTGCCTATCTATATCTAAATCTATATAACTCATTTAAAATATGTTACAGATTTTTATCTGTTTTCTAATATAAACCTTATATTGTATTGACTAATGTTATTAGAGTAGTATAATTTAAATGTTTGTATATTTTCAAGACTGAGTAGGTACTGAAAATTAGGATATGTTGTATAGTGGTTAGATATATTCCCTAGATCATATGGGTGAGTTTTATTAAACATGAAACATACAAAGTTGAATTATCAGTAAAATATGTTATAAGATATAAAGAGATATTGTTTATATTGAAAATCAAGGAAGACTTGAAGCAAGAATCTTATTTCCATTTCTTGAAACGTGATATTTTTCTGTTATTTTTAATGTTTTATAGATGGGCAGCTCAGGTTCCTCACCTGCCATCAGGGATTCCACGATGGTTTGGGAACCTCTAATAAGTAACAGAAAATTCTCCCCTAGATCTTGTGCTGAACCTACCCTGCTCCACATTTGTCTCCTTGATCACAAACCATTCATGGCAGGTTATTCATTATTACATGAACTTCAGAAATCTACAATAAAATATTAAAAATGAAAATAAACACACACGAGTTCAATGGCTTAAGAAACACAATTTATCTCTTTGTTGTCTGCAAGAAACTCATGTACCATTCAAGCATCTGCAATACCTTAACCTGAAAGGCTGGGAATTATTCCAATCAAATAGCACTAAGAAATGAGCAGGGGCTTCACCTCTAAAATCCCACAAAATAGACTTCAAACTAAAACTAATCAGAAGAGATAGTCACCTTGTTCTGATCAAAGGTACAGTTTACCAGGAAGATATGAAAGTATGTGCACCAAGCTGTTGCACCCAATTGCATAAAAACAGTATTACAGGACTATAAAACAGATTTTATTGCCAACTCAGTCATACTATATGACTTCAATATCCCAGATCTCCAATAGACAGGTCAACTGCACAAAGAATAGAAAGATATCTGAAATTATTAATAACATCTCATATACCAAATGGACCTAACAGACAGCTATAGAATATATCACCAAATTAACCAACAATATATTATCATATTCAGCAACCCATGGGGATTGTCTAAAATTGATCACATACTGGGGCACAGAAGATGACTCATCAAATACAAAAAGTGAAATAAATCCATACATTTTATCAGATGACAATAAATTTTGAGCAATCAAGCTTAAAATCAGCACCAAAAGACGGTCTGGAATTTACACAAACTCATGGGGATTAAACAATGCACTCCTTAATAATGAGTGAGTCAAAAAAGAAACCAAGAATGAAATAAAATTATTCCTAGAATTAAAGGAAAATGATGATAAACCTAACAAAACTCGTGGGACACTTAAACAGAAGTCCTAAAATGAAAGTTTATACCTCTAAATGCCTATATTAATATATCTGAAAGAGCACAAATTAATATCTTAAAATTGCAACTCAAGACTCTAGACATGCCAGAACAAACAGAAACCAAATCCAGCAAGAGGAAAAAGTAGCAAAAGCCACAGCAGAAATTAATGAAATTTGAATAAAAAAATACAGATAATCAAGGCAACCAACAACTAGTGGAAAAAGATAAACAAGAGAGACAGGCAATGGGCCAGTTATCCAAATAAATAAAGTGCAAATCCAAAGGAACACAATCAGAGATGATAAGGGAAAATTCAGGAGATTGACAGGGCAGGCTTCTTGGCAGGCAGGCTCCAGGACTATCCCAGCCAAGTCACTTCTGGCGCAGGGTTCCAGGATTATCCAAGCCCCATTGCTTAAGGTGCATGGTCCTTGGAGCTGCTCCAACTTCCAGACTGGATCGGGTATGGTCACATTGGTGGAGACAGAATTGGGTGGGCAGAAAACAGTGCCACCTATCCCCCTTGTGGCCATCCTGGTGAGAACAGAGAAGGTGACTCAGAGCACAAAGTAACACAAGAGACAGCAAACCTTCCAACCTAGAGGAACATGCCTTCAACCAAAGGAAGAAGTACTTGAATTTCGCATCAGACTATAAACAACAGATCAAATCCACCTACAAAGAGCACAAAGGAAAATCAACAACATGGGAAAAGCAAATAATAAATCCCCAACAAAATCTAGAGGTCATATAGAAGACCCCAACAATGAGTTCTCCCTGGAGATAACCCAGCACAGAGATTTTAAAAGAACAATAATAAATATTCTTAAATAAATGAAGAGAGAGAATGACAAACTCAGGAATTAAGCGGAAACACTGAAAAGATCCCGTGCTGAAATGAAACAGGAAACCAACAAGGGAATCAAGGACCTAGAACGAGAGAATGACAAACTCCAAAGGGTACTGGAAATACTAAAGAAATCACAGGATGAAGGGAAAAAGGAAACTGCACACTCATCCAATCAGCAGGAAAAGATGGGGGAAAGCATGAGTAACAGATTGGATGAAGCAGAGTGTAGAATATCAACCCTGGAGGACAAGGTGGAAGAATTGCAATGCTCAAACAAAGAGTATAAAAATTTAAAACATCCTAAGAGTGGAAAAATCAGGAAATATGAGACACTATGAAAAGTCCAAACCTTGACATCATAGAGATAGAAGAAGGAGAAGAATCCCAGGACAAAGATATTGATCAGATCTTCAAGAAGAAAATTTCCCCAAACTGAAAAATGACAAATCCATACAAAGACAAGAAGCACATAGAACACCAAATAGACAAGATCAGAAAAGGAATGCCCCATGCCATATCGTAGTTAAAAACACTAGATGACCAAAACAAAGAAAAATTACTGAAGGCCACAAGAGAAAAACAACAAGTTATATATAAAGTGAAACCCATCAGAATTACAGTTGATTTTTCAGTGCAAATGATGAAAGTCAGAAGAATCTGGACCAAAGTACTTCCAGTACTAAACGACTATAGATGCCCACCCAGATTAGTATACACAACAAAAATGTTAATTATAGTTGAAGGATAAAGAAAAATCTTTCATGACATAAACATGATGAAAAGATTCATGTCCAGGAAACCAAATCTTCAGAAAGTACTCAAAACAATTCAAAGGTCAGAGGAAAGGAATAGCTATCTCCAAGCACCTAGAGAGAGTTGTGAATGAAAGTATAACTGCAGAAATAAAAGCGTAGATCAAGAATGCAAACAGAAAGGTAAAAGGAAGCAGCACACATCTCGCAGTACTAACCTTAAATATTAATGGGCTGAACTCCCCAACCAAAAGAAATACACTGAGAGAATGGATTAGGTAACAGATCCCTTCTATACGCTGTCTATAAGAAACCCATCTTACCCTCAAGGATGGGCAAAAACTTCAAGTGAAAGGATGGAAAAAAAATATTCCAAGGAAATGGTACCAAAGAGCAAGCAGGAGATGCTATTCTAATATAATATCAGACAAAATAGACTTCAAAGTAAAACTAATCAGAAGTTACAGAGAGCCACTACATCCTTATCAAAGGATCAATTAACCATGAAGATTTTACACAAATGAAGCCAGGCGTGGTGGCACACTCCTTTAATCCTTGCACTTGGGAGGCAGGGGCAGGTGGATCTTTGTGAGTTAAAGGCCAGCCTGGTCTACAGAGTGAGTTCCAGGACAGCTGGGGCTACAGGGAGACCCTGTCTCAAAAAGACCAAAAAAAAAAAAAAAAAGATTTTACAATAATGAAAATATACGCTCCAAACTCCAGTGCACCAAACTTTATAAACACAATTCCACAGGACTTCAAGGCACAGATTGATTCCAGCACACTAATAGTGGGGAATTTCAATACCCTGCTGAGCTCACTAGATAGGTAAACTGGACAAAGAATACACAAAGAGACATCTGAACTGAACTGTACAATACACCAAATGGACCTCACAGATATCTACAGAATATTCCACACATACACTAGAGGATATACTTTCTACTCAGCATCCCATGGAACAGTCTCCAAAAGTGACCACATAGAGACACAGACAAAACCTCTACAAATACAAAAGCATGGAAATAATTTCATGCATTCTATCAGACAACAGTGCAATAAAGCTCAGCATCAACACCAGAATAAGCCCAACTATCTACAAGAACACATGGAAACTAAACAGCACACTCATATATAATGAATGGGCAAAGGAAGAAATAAAGAAAGAAGCAAACGATTCCTGGAACTGAAGGAAACAGACCACACAAGACAGCAAAACCTACAGCATCCTTTAAAAGCAGTCCCTCAGTGCCTACATTAAAAAATCAGAAAGAAGACAAATAAATGAACTAATAATGCAAATAAAAACACTTGTGAGATAACAACAAATGAACCATAAACCCAACGGACAGGACAAAATCACAAAAATCAGAACAGAAATCAATGAAATAGAAACAAAGGAAACAATACAAAGAATCAGTGAATCTAAAAGCTGGTTCTTTGAAAGGATAAACAAGATAGATAGACCCCTAGCTCAGTTAACCAAATGAAAGAAAGAGCAACTCCAAATAAATAGTAATTGTGGTGAAAAGGGAAACATCACAACTGACAGAGAAAAGATTCAGAAAATCACAGGAGAACACTTCAAAAATCTACACTCTACTAAATTTGAAAACCTAAGAGAAATGTATTTGAAATCCTAGAATTCACCAAAGTTTAACCAAGAAGAGAGTTACATCTTAAACAGACCCATAATATATGAGGAAGTTGAAAATGTAATAGTAAACCTCCCAACTAAAACATGCCTAGGCCTAGATGGTTTCATAGCAGAATTCTATAAAATATTTAAGAAGGAGTTACAACCATTATTACTAAAACTGTTCAGAAGGATAAAAGCAGAGGGAAATCTCTCAAATTCTGTATATGAAACCAGCATCACTCTAATACCAAAAGATGGCAAAGATACAACCAAAAAAAAAAAAAAAGAAAGAAAACTTATGGACCCATCTCATTAATGAAATTAATGAATAGAGATGCAAAAATTCTCAACAAAATACTTGCAAACCACATACAGACCCATATCAAAAAGATCATCTGTCATGACCAAGTTGCATTCATACCACAGATGCAGGATGGTTCAAAATACATAAATCAATAAATATCATAAAACACATAAATGAACTGAAAGACAAAAACCACATGATCATCTCAATTAATGTAGAAAATGCCTTCAACAAAATCCAGCATCCCTTCATGCTTAAAGTCCTCCAGGGAATTGGACCAGAGGGATCATTCCTCAGTGTAATCAAAGCCATATACAACAAACCTACAGCCAACATCGTCCTAAATGGAGAAAAGTTAGAAGTATTCCCCTTAAAGGCAGGAACTTTGCAAGGCTGTCTCCTATCACCACTCCTCTTCAATTTAGTGCTTGAAAAACTTGCCAGGGCAATAAGGCAAGAAAGGGAAATTAAAGGAGTACTAATTAGAAAAAGTGGAAGTCAACTCTCCCTCTTGGCAGATGGTATGATAGTTTACCTAAGGGATGGTAAAAACTATACCAGAAAACTCCTAGAAATTATTTGGAGTTTCAGTAAAGTGATGGATTACAAAATTAACCTAGAAAAATCAGTTGCCTTTCTTTACTCCAACAACAAGCAACTGGAGAAGGAATACAAGAAGAACTTCCCACTCACAATAGCCACAAAAACAATAAAATACCTAGAAACAAACTTTAAGAAAGACACCAAAATTTCCACAACACAAAATTTAAACTCACTCAAGAGGGAAATTGCAGAAGACATCAGATGGAAAGACCTCCCATGCTCATGGATTGGAAAGATTAATATAATAAAAATGTCCATTCTACCCAAATTGATATACAGATTCAATGCAGTCCCAATTAAAATCCTCAAGAGTTGCTTCACAGACTTGGAAATAAAGATCCTTATATTCATATGGTAAA
Source organism: Rhizomys pruinosus (assembly GCA_009823505.1). Classification (NCBI taxonomy): domain Eukaryota; kingdom Metazoa; phylum Chordata; class Mammalia; order Rodentia; family Spalacidae; genus Rhizomys; species Rhizomys pruinosus. The sequence continues at coordinate 392,248 of VZQC01006732.1, forward strand.
ACAAATGACCCAGAATAAGCAAAAGAGACCCTGAGTGAAACGTGCAGTACAGGAGGGATCACTTTACCAGACTTCAAACTATATAACAGGACTATAGTCATAAAAGCAGCCTGGTACTGGCACAAAAACAGACTTGTAGACCAATAGAACAAAACTGAAAATCCAAATGTGAGCACATAGAATTTCAGCCACTTCATATTTGACAAAGGGACCAAAAAGACTCAGTGGAGTAAAGACAACACATTCAGCAAATAGCGGTGGGAAAACTGGATCACCAATTGAGAAGAATAAAATTAAACCCCTACCTCTCACCCTGTACAAAGATCAACTCCAAATAAATCATAGACCTCAACATGAAACCAGAAACTCTGAAGATTATACAAGAAAATGTTGGCAGCAACCTACAAGACATAGCTGTAGGAAAAGACTTTCTAAATCAAACAGTAGCTGCCTAGGAAACAAGGTCAAAAATTGACAAGTGGGATCTCATTAAACTCAAAAGCTTCTGTACAGTGAAAGAAACAATCAGGGAAAAAACCTTCACCAATGGTACATCTGACTCTGACAGAACATTAACATCCAGAATATATAAACTACTCAAAAAACAAAGGGGTAAAAAAACAAATGACCCACTCAAGAGATGGTATAAAGTGCCGAACAGAGACTTTACAAGTTAGAAAAAAAGACGGCTGAGAAACCTCTTAAAAAGTGTTCAATCATTAATAACTAAGGAAATGCAAATTAAAACCACTTTAAGATATCTCACTCCCATAAGACTGGCTAAGATCAACAAAAGACACCAAATGCTGGAGATGTTGTGGGCAAAGGGGAAAAGTCATCCACTGCTGATGGGAATGTAAACTTGTACAACCATTATGGAAAGCAGTGTGGAGAACTCTTAAAAACTCAAAATGAGGGGCTGGAGAGATGGCTCGGCAGTTAAGAGTGCTGACTGCTCTTGCAGAGGACCCAGGTTCGATTCCCAGCACCCACATGGCAGCTAAGAACCATCTTTAACTCTGGTTCCAGGGGAATCTGATGCCCTCTTCTGACCTCCGCAGCATTGCACAACACGGTGCACCAACCTACATGCAGACAGTACACTCATACACATAAAAATAATAAATAAGGGCTGGAGAGTTGGTCTAGTGGTTAAGAGCGCCGACTGCTCTTGCAGAGGACCTGGGTTCGATCCCCAGCACCCAGATGAAGGCTGAGAACCATCTTTAACTCCAGTTCCAGGGGAATCCAACACCCTCTTCTCACCTCCGCCGCATTGCACAACATGGTTGTACAAACCTGCATGCAGACAGCACATTCATACACATACAACAATAAATAAAAATTAAGAAAATAATAATAAATAAATAAAATTAAATTAAAAAAACTCAAAATGTTTTTTGCGGTTCTTAGCCTCAGCCTTTAATGGTTGCGTTATCCCCACAGAAAGATTGTATCAGAAAACTGACTGACATGGTGACTCGGGAAGGGTGGGAGGGGTGGGAGAGGGACACCGGTGTATATTCGATTGGTGCATATTTAATTGATGTGAGTTCAACAAGTATCCAGTTTTGCCCAGACTCTGTCTACAGGATACATGGTGTTTTAGGACTTAGTAAAAGTAAATATGTGTATATTAAACAACATTGGTTTAAAGGCTGATAAAAATGGTAATGCATCTGAGTTAATTGGTGATATAAATTGCTGTTGTCCACATTAGCTTTAATTAAAAACTGTATAACAATTACTTTGGGATTGGTATAAACAAATGTTCTCTATAATTTTGCTGTCATATAGTATCACCTGGTAGCAATCTCTTTCACCTATAGGATGATTTAACTCAAAAATAAAGTTTGTTTCCCAAGTTAATCACATACAGTAATCCAAAACAGCATGGGTGAACTTGATGAATTCTGTGCCTTTGGTTACAGTTATATAAAATTAAAGGGGGGAAATGTGAGTGCTTAAACATATTTTGGAATTAACATACAGTTTATTCTTGGAGGTCATAATTTGATACATATGTGGTGGTTATATAGGGATATGTTGGAGCAATACAAAGGAGAGGGCACAACAACAGCATAAAGACTGGGTCAAAGAACTGACTGCTACAGTTAAATTCTGCCCCAAACAACAAGCCTCTGCAGTGAAAAACTTTGGAGAGACTGAGAGAAAGATGCAAGACATGTATGGCAGAAGGCATGAACAGGGGTGGGGTGGGGGGGCAGGGAGAGGGGAATGTGTCTAAATTGTACTGAAAGATAACATATAAAATACACAAATCATCAATATAAAAGAAAAAAGAAACATCACAATGGACAGCAAAAGATGCAAACATTATAAGGGAATATATGTTAAAAACTTATAGTCCATTAAATTTGAAGACCAAAAAGAAATGGGTGAATATCTAAAATCATGGGACCCTGCAATGCAATCCAATCCAAGAGGAGACCAACAGTTTACACAGACCCACAGCAAATAAGGAAATTGAAGCATTAATATAAAACCTCACAGATTAAAAAAAGCCAATGTAGGCCAAATAGCTTCAAAGGAAAATTCAGACATTATAGAAGATTACAACCAACACTTCTTAAATTATTAAAAAAAAAACAGAGGGAGAACTCTCATACTCCATTTATAAAGCTAGTATCACTCATTATCAAATCAGGCAAAGACACAATCAAAAGAGAAAACTATAGACCCATGTCCTCTTTGAACAGATATGCAGAAATTCTCAAGAAGATACTTGCAAACCACATGCAGACACACATCAAAATTATTGTCTATTGTGATCATTTCAGCTTTCCTCCTAACAGAAAGAATGGATCAATATATGTAACTAAATAAATATTCTAAATCATATGAAAGGGCACAAAGACAAAAAATCAGATTTCATTTCAGAGATAAGGAAAAGGCCTTGGATAAAATTTTAAATGCATTTATGTTAAAAGTTCTATAGGGAATTGGACTGGAGGGAACCTACCTCAACAAAATTAAAGTTTGTACAGCAAAAACATGCTCAGCCTCATTGTAAATGGAGAAAAACTGGAAGCATTCCCCTTAAATTCAGGAACCCAACAAGGTTGTCCACCATCTTCACTCTTTCCAGATATAGAGTTTGATACACTTTTTAAAGCAATAACACAGGGAATAAATGAAAGGAGTACTAATTGGAAAAGTAGAGTTCCCATTATCCCTATTTGTATATGATATAGTATTATAAGTATGAAATCCCAAAAATTCCAGTCGAAAATTCTTAGAAACCATCATCACTTTCAGTAAACTGGCAGATTCAATCTATGGGGGATGCGTAGATGGCACAGTGGCTAAGAGCAAGGTCTGCTCTTGCAGAGGACCAGGCTACAATTCCAAGCACCCACCTGATGTCTAACAACCATCCATAGCCCCAGTTCCAGGGGAATACAAAGCCCTCCTCTGACATACATGGTCTTTGCACAACATGGGTGCACTTACATACGTGCCAGTGATAGACTCATACTCAAACAAAAACAACACAATATTTAAAAAACAAATTTAATTTAAATCAGTAGCTTTTCTATATACCAATACAGTAATAAGAGAAGGAGTAGATGGGAACTATCTCATTCACAATAGCCTCAAAAATGTTAAAATATGTGAGTAAACAAGACCAAAGTCAGTAAAGATACCTACAATGAAAATTTAAAATCTTTGAAGACAAAGATATAAGAAGACACCAAGAGATGTAAAGACCTCAAATGCTAATGCGTTAGAAGATATAATATTATGAAAATGAGAGTCCTATGAGAAACAAACCATAGACCAATGGATTCATGGCACCCGCATGATAGGTAGCAGCTACTGGAACTCCAATTCCAGAAGAAACTGATGACCTCTTCTGTCCCTTGAGGGTATTGCATGATGCAGGCAATATAGTCATACATTTAAAATTACACACACACACACACACACACACACACACACACACACACACACATATATATATATATTCCTAAAATTCATATGCAATTAGAAAAGATGCTGGATAGCCAAAGCAATTCTAAGCACATTGAGAAAGTTTAGAGAATTACAAGTAGTAAAGGGCAGAGAAAGCTAAACAGAGGGTGGCTCATAGGAGACAGGAATTATGAAAGATGAAATAGGCAATATGGGGGTACTTTAACAGGGAGGGAGAAGGAAGGGTTAGACAGGGTTAGAAGGGAGAGAGGAATAAGAGATATTAAATAATACCTAGTTGTTATTAAAATCCAAAGGGAGGGGCTGGAGAGATAGACTAGCGGTTAAGAGCACCGACTGCTCTTACAGGGAACCCGGGTTCGATCCCCAGCACCCACATGGCAGCTGAGAACTGTCTGTAACTCCAATTCCAGGAGAACTCCAGTTCCAGGGGAATCTGAGACCCTCTTCTGACTTCCGCGGCATCGCATGACACGGGTGCACAAACCTACATGCAGACAGTACATACATACACATACAAAAATAAATAAAATTTAAAAAAATTAAAAAAAATCCAAAGGGAAACAGAGTGGTAGATCAGCCCTCACTACCTGGGGGCAGGGGCTGTGCCCAGCCCAGGGCTGTGGGAGACACACGTGAATAAAAATAAATAAAAAATAAAATCCAAAGGGAAATATGTTAGTCCAAAACCTACTGAAATATTACACATATAATATTGCTACATGAGTCCAAGGATATAGCTGAAGGCTGTATAAGAAACAGTGCCAGACACGGGAACCACTGCTTCCAGTTTGGGCCAGGTATTACAAAAAACTCCCCAAATTACAAAGGCTATTGCCACAGTCCATGATTGCCTCCCAGAACTTGATGGTAAGATGTTCTATTGCTGAAGACAGAACATACCTTGGACAGAGAGTGGATAAATGGACCTGTAACTGACCTGGAAGGATGTGACCTCCCTGAAGGCTAATTCTCATAACTTTGGAGAACACTATGCAAGCTGCTAAGGGAGAACATCAATTATTGATCCAATCCTAGCTTTATGGTGAAACAACCATGACAATAATTGGCAGAGCAAACTGTCATGGAGTAGTAGCTGCACTTTTATAGTAGGAATAATTACTTCTGCAGTTATGCTTTTATTGATTCTTTGTTCTGCTTCCTCCTTTCTGCTTCTGCAAGAGCAGTCGGTGCTCTTAACCGCTAGGCTGTCTCTCAAGCTCCGAGAATTGGACTCTTTATGACAGTTAAGAGAAATTACTTGGTCTTATCTCCTGGGCCTATGTGAATATATAAAAAGTGGGCATCACACTGCCTGGATACACAGTGATTTTATTCATAACTTGCTCCTCATGTTAGTGGCCATGGGACATTCTGAGTTAGGCTTTGTTTGGATAAATCATCATATATCACTGAGACAGAATCCAAGATGTCAGGGTTTGTCAATGTGTAAGAATGCTGCTTTTATTTGGATTTATTGTCACTACATTTCCCCTGTGACAGGCTTTTACCTGGGTCAGTCTCTGTTATCATTAAGACTGGGAAGCCAAGCTCTTGATGCTACTGGGTAAAAACAGGTCCAAGCCTAGCTTTGCATTTCTGAGGTTACAACCTCATATTCAATTAGGACAGGACATCTATCCAAAACTCCCCCTACAGGATAACAGACAGTTCAAAGCTGTATGAACTAGGCCTTATCCAGTTCTATTCATATCAGTCCTATCACCATTAGTTCATCTGTCATAGGTAACACTGCAGCAGACGTAATTCAAATAGCTAGATCTTTTCAGGCTCTTGGTTTTCCATCTAGACCTCAGGAGAGACTCAGATGACAGCCAGTTTCAAACACTTCTGGATCCTAATAATTAGTCTGAAACCTCTCATTTTTTTCTGATATCTGTGATATATTTTAAGTGTCTGAATACTAAGATAGCCTAGAAACAAAACCAGTTCTTATCTACAAGAGTTAACTGAAAGAAAATGTTAGTCTGACAGCAAATAAAATAAATTAGAAATTATTAGGCTTGAAATACTTCAAGGTTGAGCATTTTTCTCACCTGTATAGGGAAGCTGTTTAAAACTTAAAGCTTGTAAAAACCTTAAAATAACTCAATAATAGTGAATGAATGCTTGAAAGCCAATTCCCTTAAGACTAGGTTGAAGTCAAAATATCTTAATTCCTTGCCTGGAAGTTTCATTACTTCATTACCTATAATATCTAGAAATGGCCATATCCTCAGATATGGGAAAATTTCTTTTAATCATATATATATATATATATACTGATACTGGACTGGATAGAACTAACATGTATTGTAGAATACATGAGAACCAACATGGGTGTGGTGGGGGTTTGGGTGCTAGAGGGAGTCAACATTTGATAAACAGCTGTTATAGGAAATGTGCCAAGGTTCAATAAAATTATGAAAAATAAATAAAATAAAAAGGAAAGATAGTTTTTAATATACAATTTATATAGAATGACATGTCTTTTTACATGTATTTTAGTTAGAAAAATTGATTAACAATATTCACATTATGCTATTAAGAATGAGCACACTGAGGATGGCATTGTTGGGAGAGTTGCAGATGAATGAATTCTTGGTGTAATGTCCTTGGTGGAAAGCTCAGATATAAAAACTCTGGTCCAAAATTTCAGCCCAATTAACAAGAAGACTGGTGTAGTTTGGATAAAAATATAAGTTGATATGGGGTTTTTGCCTATGATTTATTGAAGCTCTATGCATTTCATACAAAATTACATTACAAATCAAATCTAGACCTGTGCCCCCCCTCCCTGTCCCCCCACCCCACCAGAGCTCATGCATTCTGCCAAACATATTTTTCATCTTTTTCTCAGTATCTCTCAAAATTATCAATGCAGAAGTTTACTGTTTTGAGCAGAAGTTCACCATTTCAGTCAGTTCTTCGACGCAGTCTTTTCTGTTGTTGTTGTTATTATTGTTATTCCTTCCAATACGCATCATTCCAAAATATGCACATATGCATGCCACATATACCATATGTTTTAGCATCTTCAGCTTATGATTTTTTAAATTAGGCTGAAAGATGTCATGTTTTAAGTCTCATCCTTGGCAAGCCCAAATCACCATCAGTTCTGCCCTTGTGTTCCACACTGGGGTTTTCCCAGTATGGTCACCAAATGAAGTCCAGTAAGCACCATGTCCTGTTCCTGTCTTGATATTCCTGTACTGGTCTCTGTGATGCAGCCTGGATAGTCCAACAATGGCACTCTATACTCTGAAGAAGCAGAAACCCCAGTAGGGTCAGTCCACAAGTTGGGTGTCTCAGCAGTCCCCACCTGGCACTGAAGGTTTGGAGGATTCTTGGAGAGACATGAATCTTCAGTCCATATTGGAAGGTTGAGAAGCTGTGTCTTCTCAAGTCTTTGAAGGATGGCAAAAGCAGTGGCAGCCACAGGGTAGCTGCACTTGCCAATAAGACAGGCAAAACAACTGTGCTCTTTTTGTTTTTTACTTTTTTCTTTTTATAAGTTGATGTGTTTATGCGGAGATTTGGATTGGTTATTATTTTACAGCATTTATTTCCTCATTAAAACTGAAAATAATTCTATAAACTAGGAGGAAAGATCAGAAAGAGATGTTGCATGTTGGAGGAGAAACAGACACTAAAGAAAATGGTCTCAGTACTTGAATTGTCTTTCTCAAGTGTCCATATTTGGTGACAGAATTTAGGTAGGGTATATGACTTTACCCTGTGACGTTCATCTGTAGTGTAGGTACAAGTCATGAAGAAATTCAAGTGGTTATGTTATTCACTTACACACAGAAAGTCAAGTGAGAGTTCCAGGATGGTAATAATGATGATTGACAACATCAATAAAGCAAAGTGTTAGTTTTATCAAGTTGTTAGGTCTGTGAAGAAGAATGAAAGAATATTGGCAGAATGTATAGAAAAGCCTAATGGAATTGATCAGAAAAATCAGAGAGCAAGATGTCATTTATAGGACTTAGGATAGCTAAAATCTCATTTGACATTGTCCATAAAACATATACTATAATTTCATTCTATCATAAATAAGTCCTTTGGAACAAGATCCACTGAGAAATGAAGAGGCCATGACTGAAGCACCCCCCAACTGCCATAGATTCTCTGTGAATAAACTTTATTTCTAAACTGTAAACCCAAATAAAACCTCCCTGTCTATATTTGTTTCTGTCATGTGTAGTCTCACAACAATATGTAAAGTGACCAATAAATGTGGTGAGGTTGGAAATGAATTTCCGTTTAGCCCTGTAGAAATCCATACTTCACATGTGCAGCTGAATACTGCTACTCCAGGCTACTCTTTAGTGCCACCCAGTGGCAGTGTATTTCCACAAGTAAAAGACTTCACTGTCCTTAGTAGTGTCTCTATCATTTGGGGACAATCTAACTCCCAAAAAATACCTCAGCCAAATTAGTGACATGAAACTATCCCTAAACCATGAAAACAAGTGAAGCCTTTTTCCTTAAAGTACGCCTTCTGGGTGAATATTGTGAGTATGGTGAAACTCGGGTGATGGTGATGGAACTTCCTCCCCTATGTTCCTTAATATGGATCTGGATACATTTTCAAAACATGGTATAATTGATCCTCAAATTCTTTTTCGAAAGTCTTATTTTACTCTGTTATAATGTTTGACCCTTATACTTAATCTTACACCAAGAATTCTGGACACTTCATGGCCCAATATACTGTAATTTTATTCTGTCATAAATAAGGACTCTGAGATCCTCAACATCCAACCTTCATGGCCCAGTCATTGGACATTCATCTTCATCTATGAGAATGATGTTTGATATATGTCATTAGAGTCTCTTACACCAGTGTATCATGCTTAAATTCACCTGCATATGATATTCTTGATGACCATTCCTTGCTGTGCAAGCCCAACCTTCACCATCAACACCTCCTCTATCTGGAAACTCCATTCCCTTCTCTTTCTCTTTTACTTTTCCTTGTCCTCTTCTTGCTTCCTCTCACCCTGCAGAACGTTTTGCCACCGCTCTTCATTATTTGTTACAGTTTCTCATTTATAGCCTCTCTTGGCCTTTGGTGGTTGAGAGTGAAGAACTTAGAGAAATTTCAAATGAAACAATTGTTACATATCTATATCTAGATCTATATAGTTCATTTAAAATACGTTTCAGATTTTTATCTGTTTTCTAATATAAACATTGTACTGTATTGACTAATGTTAGTAGTTGAGTATAATTTAAATGTTTGTATATTTTCAAGACAGAGTAGTTACTGAAATTAGGATTTATTGTATATTGGGTAGATATATAGGTGAGTTTTATTAAATATGAAACCTCCAAAGTTGAATTAGCAATAAAATACCAATTATAAGTTATAAAGGGGTATTGCTTAGATTGTAAATTAAGGAAAAATTGAAACAAGAATGTTATTTCCATTTTTTGAAATGTGATATGATATTTTCCCATTATTTTTAATATTTTATAGATGGGGATCTCAGCTTGCTACCCTGCCATCAGGGATTCCATGATCATCTTGGAACCTACAATAAGTAACAGAAAATTCTCCCCTAGGTCTTGTGTTGAGCCTGCCATGCTCCTCATTTGTCTCCCTGATCACAAGCCATTCATGGCAGGTTATCCTTTATTACATGAACTCCAGAAATACACAATAAAATATCAAAAATGAACATAAGCAGACACTAGTTCAATAGATTAGGACACAACATCTTTTTGTTGCTTGGAAGAAACTTGTCTATCTTTGAAACATCAGAAATACCTTAACATAAAAGGGTGGAAAAATTATTCCAATGAAATGGCACAAAGAAATGAGCCAGGGTTTCCATTCTAATACCCCACAAAATAAACTTCAAACTAAAACTAATCAGAAGAGATAAATAGGCTCAATTCATTCTGATCAAATGTGCCATTAACCAAGAAGATATTACAAGCATGAAAACATGTGCACTAAGTTGTTGAACCCAATTGCATAAAAACAGTACAATAGGATTATAAAACAGAGATTAATGTCAACTCAGTCATACTAGGTGACTTCATATCTCACTATCTCCAATAGCCAGGTCAACTGGACAAAGAATAGAAAGACATCTGAACTGAATAATAAGATATCATACATCAAACTCCCTAATAGACATCTACAAAATATTCCACCCAATTGCCCAAGAACATATATATTATCATATTAAGCAGCCCATGGGAGTTTCTCTAAAATTGACCACATGTTGGAGCACAAAAGACAACTCAGCAAATACCAAAAGTGAAATACATCTATGAATTTTATCAGACCACAGAAGATTTTGAGCCATCATGCTTAAAATCAGGACCAATAGAAGTCCCACAAATTACATGAACTCATGGAGATTAAACAACACACTCCTTAATGATGCATGAGTCAAAAAAGAAATTAAGAATGAAATAAAAATATTCCTGGAATTAAATGAAAATGATGATGCAACATAAGAAAACCTCTAGGATACTTAAATAGCAGTCCTAAAATGGAAGTTCATGGCTCTAAGTGCCTATATTAAAATATCTTAAAGAACACAATAAATAACTTAATATTGCAACTCAAGACTCTGAAAAGGCCAGAACAAATGAAATACAAACCCAGCAAAAGGAAAAAGTAACAAAAGCCACAGTAGAAATTAATGAAATATGACCAAATAAATATATGGAGAATAAAGAAGGACAAACAGACAGAAAATTGGGCCAGTTAACCAAATAAATGAAGCACAATTCCAAATCAACAAAATCAGGGTGAAAGGGAAAGCATCACAACTGACACCAAAACATGTAGACATTATAAGAAAATATATTAAAAACTTATAGTCTATTAAATTTGAAAACCAAAAAGAAATGGGTGAATTTCTACAATCATGGGAATCTGCAAATAAACCGAGTGAAGATCAATCAACAGTTTAATACAGACCCATAACGAATAAGAAAATTGAAGCATTAATGCAAAACCCTACATCTTAAAAAAAGCCCAGGCCCAGAGAGTTTTAAAGCAAAATTCAGACTTTATAGAAGACTACAACCAACACTACCTGAATTGCTCAAAACACAGAAAAAGCAGGGTGTGGTGGTACAGGGCTTTAATCCCAACACTTGGGAGGCAAAGGCAAGAGGATCTGTGTGAGTTTAAGGCTAGCCTGGTCTACATAGTGAGTTCCAGGACATCTGAGGCTACAGAGAGATCCTTTCTCAAAAAAAAAAAAAAAAAGACCAAACAAACAAACCACAAACAGAGGGAGAACTCTCATACTCTGACTATGAAACTAAATTTCTAGCTCATTTCTAAAACCAGGTTAAGATGCAACCAAAAGAGAAAACTGTAGACACAGTTTCTTACAGAACAGAGATGCAAAAATTGTCAAGAAGATACAAACCACATACAGAGACACATGAAAAAGAATGTCTACTATGATCACGTCAGCTTTACTCCCAACAGACAATAATAGATCAATATATGTAACTAAATGTTATAAATCATATGAAAGGACAGCAAGACAAAAATGAGATGGTCATTTTGGTAGATAAGGGGAAAAGTCTTGGAAAAAATTCAAAATTAATTTATCTTAAAGGTTTTATAGAGAATTGAACTGGAGGGAGCCTACCCCAACATAATTAAATTATGTAAAACAAACACATGCTCAACGTGATCCTAAATGGAGAGAAACTGGAAGCATTCCCATTAAATTCAGGAACCCAACAAGGCTGTCCACTATCCCCATCTTTTTAGATCAGACAAGGAAGAAATGAAAGGAGTACTAATTGGAAAAGTAGAATTCCAATTATCCCTATTTGTAAAATATATGTTATTATAACTATGAAATCCCAAAAATTCCAGTAGAACTTTTAGAAATCATAAACAGTTCCATTAAAGTGGCAGGTTGAAGAATCAATCTGGGGGCTGGAGAGATGGCTCAGCAGTTAAGAGCACTGTCTGCTCTTGCAGAGGACCCGAGTTCAATTCTCAGAACCCACATGGTGGCTAAGAACCATCTTTAACTCCAGTTCCAGGGGAATCTGACACCCTTTTCTGACCTCTGCTGCACTGCACGACGCGGATGCACCAACCTACATGCAGACAATACACACATACACATAGAAAAAGAATCAATCTATGGGGGATGTAGAGATGGCTCAGTGGTTAAGAGCAATGGCTGGCTGCTTTCTCAGAAGACCATGGTTCAATTTCAAGCACTTACATGATATCTAGCAAACATCTCTAGCTCCAGTTCCAGGGGAATCCAAAGCCCTCTTCTGACCTACATGTGCATTGTAAAACATGGGTTCACTTATATACAGCAAATAATACACTCATACACATAAAATAAAAATAATAAAATATTTAAAACACATAATTAATCTTAAAAATCATAGCTTTTCTATACACCAATAGCAATAATAGGTGAAAAATTACATGGAAACTCTGTCATTCACAATAATCTCAAAAATATTAAAATATCTATGAGTAACCTAACTAAAGGCAGCAAAGATATCTACAATGAAAATTTTAAATCATTAAGGACAGAGGTATAAGAAGACACCAAGAGATGGAAAGACCTCAGATGTTCCTGGGTTGGAAGAATTAATATTATGAAAATTGCAATCCTACGAGAAAGAAACTATAGATCGAATGGCTTCACAAACACACATGATAGGTAGCAACCACTTTAACTCCAGTTCCAGAGGAATCTGATGCTCTTTTCTGTCCCTTGAGGGAATTGCATGATGTAGGCAGTATATGCATACATATGAAATTTAAAAAAAAAGAAAATATCATCCTAAAATTCATATGGAATCTGAAAAGACGCTGGATAGCTAAAGATATTCTAAGCACAAAGAGAAACACTAGAGAATTACCAACGGTAAAAGGTCAGAAGGAGCTCAACAGAGGGTGGACCATAGGAGACAAGAATTATTAATACTGTACAGCAGAGGCAGCCATATGCCTGTATATCCCAAATCTAATTGGCTATTGGCTCTCTCCTTGGAGGAATAACCCATGGCTGATGCCACAAGCTTACACCCTCTAATGGTCAGGAGATGTTATAAGCCACAGTAAGACCCTGTCATATTCAACAGAAAAAAATGTAATTCATGGATTAACATACCATCCAAACATCTGTGTCTATACCAAAGTAACCTACGATAACAATTAGTACTGTTTAAATACCTATATATCTA
>VZQC01006732.1:409499-431043 GCA_009823505.1 Rhizomys pruinosus
GTCAGAAGGAGCTCAACAGAGGGTGGACCATAGGAGACAAGAATTATTAATACTGTACAGCAGAGGCAGCCATATGCCTGTATATCCCAAATCTAATTGGCTATTGGCTCTCTCCTTGGAGGAATAACCCATGGCTGATGCCACAAGCTTACACCCTCTAATGGTCAGGAGATGTTATAAGCCACAGTAAGACCCTGTCATATTCAACAGAAAAAAATGTAATTCATGGATTAACATACCATCCAAACATCTGTGTCTATACCAAAGTAACCTACCATAACAATTAGTACTGTTTAAATACCTATATCTAATTGCTTGTTCTTCATTAGTAGGATCAAAAGGTTATTCCTGGACAAACTGTCAGCCCATGAAAGGAACAGCCAGAATTGACCAGAGTCCAAGACAACAGCTCCAGAGAAAGTAGACTGTTTTGCTTCTCATCCACCTGCGCCCCTTTTCTAAGCCTAGGGAACAATCTGCGGAAGAGGGGCCATGGTAGAATGTAAGGGCTGCGATTGGGGTGAAAGGTGAAATTACAGCAATATAGTCTGGACACTCATTTGATCAACTTGATTGAACATGCAAGCCCCCCCTGATGGGTGGTGGGACCCATGGGCTGTGTGGATTTGGGCACAACTGCTTGCAAATTGGTTTTACATGAAGGATGCTTGTACTCATAAATTATCACTATAACTTATTGCTAAAAAATGAGAAAAAAAAAACGAGAGAAAGATGCAGGACAGTTATGGCAGAATGCATGATCTGGGATGGGGTGTGGTGGGGTGGGGGGAAGGGAAAGGGAAATATGCCTGATCTGAATTGGAAAATGACATGTGAAATACACAAAGCATTAATAAAAAATGGAAGAAAAATAAAAAAATAATAAAAAAAGAATTATGAAAGATGAAATGAGCAGTATGTGGGTACTTTAATGGAAAGGGTAAAGGAAGGGTTAGACAGAGAGAGAGGGATAAGAGGGATTAAATAATACCTAGCTGTTTGAAAATCCAAAGGGAAATATGTTAGTTCAAAAACCTACTGAAAGTTTACATACATGATAACTCTACATGAGGCCATGTATATAGCTGACATACTATATAAAAGCAACAGTGCCAGACAGAAGGATCATCCCTTCCAGTTTTGACCAGGGTATTCCCAGAGACTCCCAAAATTACAAAGACTGTTGCCACATTCCTTGATCGCCTCCTAGAACTTGATGGTAAGACACTATTGCTGAAGACAGGACATACTTTGGACAGAATACTGGAGAAATGGAGCTGGAAGGAAGTTACCTCCCTGAAAGCTAACTCAGAGTTTTGGAGAACAGAATGCAAGCTGTCAATTATAGATCCAACCATAGTTTATGGCGAAACAAATAAAACGATTATTTGCACAGCAAACTATCTTGGAGCAGTAGTGGCATTTTTATCTTAGGGATAATCAACAGATATTTAATTGGATTAAAGTCCACCCAATGAGAGGGAACTCATGTATAGTGTTCTAAACAGTCTAATACATGTCTATAGTAAAGCTCTATACCTGAGGCTCACAGAATGTAGAGGAACAAGTGTTCAAGAGAACATTAATACATCACTCGACTCTCATCAGTGAAGCTCCCTTGTGCCACAGAAGTCAATGAACACAAGGCCACAAATGTCCAAGGTGTAGAGAATAAGTGTCTTCAGAGTGTGGGTCCTTGGACAGGACCCACTCAAGTATCAAAAACCGTTACAAAAATCATTCCAAAAATTTATGAGCCAGGTTAGGAGGTGAATGATCATAAGGAAACAGATTCTTACAGGATGATTTGCTCATAAATACATACAGCAATTGTGCCAGCATGGAAGCTCAATGCAAATTCAACCAGGCAAAAAGCCCAGCATAAAACTGCAAATGGGCAGCAGGCCCCAATCGTGTAGCTAATTACTTCCTTGTGCGGAAGTGCTGAACTTCTTTAAGTGAGTGTCTCCAGATAAGTGTGCTAGAAGCCACTGGATGAACTGGTACTGCAGGATATCTGGAGACACTAACTGCACTTGATGGCCCTTAACATAAATAATAGAACGCATGAATTCAATTGGGGGTCTATGGGAAGGTTCCTGTGGGGAAGTGGCTATAAGGATAATTAAGATGTTGTAAAATAAAATCCACAAAATTCAATAAAAATATACAACCTCCCCAAATACACAAGCCTATGAGTTGCAATTCTCATTTAAATTAGTGGGAAAACATTGCTATATATTATTATTATTATTATTATTATTATTACCACGATGTTTTTAAAGTCACACACATATACATATATAGATAGAGAAATACTTATTTTCAATCTCAGTCAGTTATAAAAATGTATACTTTAGCAATGGTGTCTACTTAAGAAAGGTAAACTTGGAGGGAACATATCAAAAATCTTATATTTTAATATTATAAATATATTTGGAAAAAACATACATATTAAAAATTTATAGTGCTACAAATTTTGAAATTTCCAGGATAGAACTTGGGGAATGGCCAGCAGATCTCAAACTTTGCTGAGGAACTATTGACAGGCAATTACTTCTGGGGGAAGAGACAATCTTCTTTTTTATATTATTTATATTTTTATTTATTTTTTATGTTTATGAATGTACTGTCTGCATGCAGGTCTGTGCACCCGTGCCGTGCAATGCCGCAGAGGTCAGAAGAGGGTGTCTGATTCCCCTGAAACTGGAGTTCTCCTGGAATTGGAGTTGCAGAGGGTTCTCAGCCACCATGTGGGTGCTGGGGACCAAACCCGGGTCCTCTGCAAGAGCAGTCAGTGCTCTTAACCACTAGGCCATCTCTCCAGCCTGGAGACAATCTTAAGGGAGCTTCTCTAAATGGGCTCACCTGACTTCAGTGGATGACCATGCACTCAGGGACATATGGATACAAAACCTTGACTGGATGGGGTTTAATATATAACAGAGTGCATGAAATATGATGGGGATGTGTCTATGGGGAGTGTGTATGAAGGAGAGGTCTAAAAATGAGTAAGTTGTTGTATGAAATCCACAAAAACTCAGTAAAATATAAATAAAATAAACAAAAATTGGTTTTTCAATTTTTCTGGATAATTTGGAAAAATGAAAAGAGGAGGATGGAGAAATAAAAAAGACTTAGACTGGGGGATACAAAGACAGAGAAAGAGAGAAGGAATGACAGGGTCTCAAGCGGTACTCTCTGGTCTACAGAGAGGCTGTTTATTCCAGTGAAGAGCCGATGGAAGCAGAGCATTTGGATGAGGGACACATAAGACACAGGGAAGGAGATGATGCTGAGCTCTCATAGGCCACATTGTGAGGGACGAGTACTCCAGGGAAAAGTTAGACATTTGATTCCTGAATAATATATTCAAACTTAATATATCAGCCAGCTTTGAGGGAGGAATGTTTCTGGATAAGAGATAGGAACATTTTAAGATTTTGTCAGACCTGTCAGAAGAAAGGTAGGGCAAGTTGAAATGTGTGGGCATTGATGGACTATTATTGTGGAAAGGCCAAAGGAATTTCCCAAAGGAAGTTTTACAAGAATGGCACTTGAGCTAGAACTTAATGAAAATGAGATATTTGAAGAGAATTTAGTGGGGCTGGAGAGATGGCCTAGCGGTTAAGAGCCCCAACCACTCTTGCAGAGGACCCAGGTTCGATCCCCAGCACCCACATGGCGGCTGAGAACTGTCTTTGACTCCAGTTCCAGGGGAATCTGAAGCCCTTTTCTGACTTCCGAGGCATTGCATGACACGGGTGCACAAACCTACATACAGATAGTACATTCATACACATACAAAAATAAATAAATAAATTTTTTTTTAAAAAAGAGAATTTAGTAATAAACTTATGACACCTGCCCTGTGATAAGGCCATGTATGCCAGGGTACAATGAATCTCATAGTCTATTACTAAACTATGAAAAAACAAATCCAGTTGTAAAATGCTTCAATAGTTTACTATGCTGATAAAGTCTCCATGTTTTGTTCAGAGAGGGTGTTTAAATGTCAAGATATTGAAAAAGAAAGTAAGTTACTTTTTCTTGAGGGTTTGTGTGTTAAATTTAGAGCTGCTTGTAGATTTCATCTCAAGTGAATGTTCAGAGAAGTCAAGAAAGTAATAAATAGCCAAGGGCTATGGGGGATTTCTTGGGAGGGGAAGGAGAAGGCACTAATATGAAAGCGGTAGAGAAACAGTGTAGGAATGGGAGAAGAAACGGAGATAGGGAAGAGGAGGAATATAAGGAGGGACAAGGAACACAGCCTTAGGAGCCAGGCATGGTGGCCCATGCCTTTAATCCTAGCACTTGGGAGGCAGAGGCAGGCGGATCTCTGTGAGTTCAAGACCAGCCTGGTCTACAGAGTGAGTTCCAGGACAGCCAGAGAGACAGGGAGACCCTGTCTCAAAAAAAAAAAAAAAAATAGCAATAGGAAACCTGTTACTATAGAAGATCCTTAAAGTAAATACATGTTTACATTAAAAGGAGTTATCACAGATCCTAAGGACATTGCCTTCTAGAAGTCATAGGCTAATGAAATAATAAAACCTATTTTCCAGGAATTAAAAATATTTTGAATTCAACCTACTGTTTAGGGAATTCTCTTGCAAGTATCCAATCACTATCATTAAATTCTTTTAAGATTTTTAAAAGCTCTAAGTTTGAAACAACTGCCTTATACAGGTAAGAAAAACACTGTACCTTGAAATACTGCAAAGCCTAATAATACCCAATTTATTTGCTGTCATACAATATAATTTTCTTTCAGTTAAGCCCTATAGATGAGAACAGGTTTTGTTACTAGACTATCTTAGAATTCAGAAGACCTAAAATATATCACAGCTATCAGGACAGAATGAGAGGTTTCAGACTAATGATTAGGGTCAAGAAGTGTTTGAAATTGGCTTTCATCTGAGTCTCTGCTAAGGTCTAGTCGGGGAACCAAGAGGTTGAAAAGAACAGGCTGTTCGAGTTTCTGCTGCAACCTTCACTATCACAGATGAACTAATGATGATAGACTTGTAGATGTCAGTAGATATGAATAGAACTGGATAAGGTGTAGTTCAAAAAGCTTTGAGCTTTTTCTTATCCTGTTGGAGTAGTTTAGGATATATGTGCTATCCTACTTGAATTATGAGGGTGTAACCTCAGAAATGAAAAGCTAGGCTTGGACCTGTATTTACCCAGTAGCATCAAGAGCTTGGCTTCTCAGTCTGAATGATAACACAGACTGACCCAGGTAAAAGCCTGTCAGAGGGGAAATGTAGAGACAAGAAATCCAAATAAAAGCAGGATTCTTACACATTGACAAAAAACCTGACTTCTTGGATTCTGAACCAGTGATATGTGATGATTTATCCTAACAAAGCCTAACTCAGAATAACCTATGGAATCTCAAGCCTTCTGGCCAGTAACAGGAAGGGCAAGTTGTGAATAAAATCACTGTGTAGCCAGACAGTGGTGATGCCCACTATTTATATGTTCAAATAGGCCCAGGAGCTAAGACCAAGTGATTTCTCTTAACTGGAATAAAGGTACCAATTCCCCATGTATTTGGAGGGACAATTTTCAAGAACACATTTAAAAATATTACATGAATACACAAAATAAACCCCCATAAAGCTTACAAACATTTTAAATCAGAGAAAAATAATTAAATACTGAAAACCAAGAACATACATAGGGGACAGGCTAGAAGAAATTCTAGTTTTGAGCTAAAATATTTAATAGAAGAAAATAATATGAAGACATTTTGTTAACTTTTATTAATCTGTTGAGATAATGATCTTATTATAAATAACACAAACTGTGATGTTAAAGTCCAGTTCTCCTGGGTCATCCAAGGAACACTAATCCTGTAATCAGGTGCTCCATGCCTCACCTGCTTGGCACTGATCCTTTCCCATGAACTTGTTTTTCTTACCATGATCTTGATTCACCTTGCTCATCTCTTATGCTTGCATTTCTGGTTTGTGACTCTAACTCAGATGGATCTTCTACACATATTTGCATGTATGACAATTAAGAGCATAGTCACTATGGGCCTTCACACTGGCCATTCACAATCTACATAGTGAGAAAAAAAATATATATATATATTAGTTCTGAGAAGACTCTAATTTTCAAAATTGCTTTCTATTGACCAGTATGTCATGAGATGTACTTTGACCCCATTCAGACACCCTCATTGCTTTTGTCCTATTCCTATTACCTTCTCCTCCACTCATTTCATGTCTTTATTATCTGTCATTTAAATTTTGTATTTTTAATTTTTTGGACTTTTGAATGCATAGCTTTTCTAACCCATGCCTCGAAGTGCTGCTGGGTGTGTGACTGCTTTGATGACTGGCCAACCACCAGACATCATTCTAGTAGCAGAATAAGAGTGTCTCCCAGCATCTCTCAGTTGGGAACAGGTCTTCAGCTATGGCTGGGAATTCCTGCCCACCGCTCATCCATGCTGTGCCCATGTCTGGCTTGGATTGGCACTTTCCAGGCCGTTATAAGCACTATGTGTTAACATGTACAACTACCCTTTGATGACCAGAGAACATAGTTTCCAATTATTAATCAAGCGTCTATGGCTGTTTCAATCTTTTTGTCTCCTCTTCTGCCATGATCCCTGAGCCCTGAGGAGAGAAGCTGGCATAGGGTGTCCTTTTTATGGTGGAGCACTCCATAGGCTCTTATTCTTGTTATTTTGATATGCTGAGATTTGCTGCCAGAAGAACACACCGTGGTGAGAGTTGAGAGCTATATTTGTGGGGTGTCCCATTTATTCCCAGGGCAATACATGTGGAAAGCATGCACAGGAAAGCATACCATATGGATGCATGTTAAGGTCCAAATACAGAGAGAGAGATTTATTCCAAAATGTCTGGTTATATAGACAGCATGACTCAACTCCCAGGGCCAAATCCTAAACCTTTGCATCACTACATCCCACCCATGGGTGTGGCCAGGGAGGCCCCATTGGTTTAGAATGCTCCCCATCTTAACTAAATTTTCCCACATCTTGCCCTTTAACTTTTATTTATTTTTTTATATTTTTCTGAGAGGCAGGGGAGCCCATGGGCGAGGCTAACAACACAAAGGAACCTGAGTTTTGATAGCAAGCTGCTCAAGCCTGGTTTGAGTGCCAGGCAGTGGGGTCAGGTCAGACCTGAAAATTTATTTTCACACTAAGGCCAATTAATATCCAAAAAACCCAATCATGAAGTGAACCAATTGTCAAGCATAAGCAATGAATGTATGTAATATTCATGTAAAACCGCAAATATGTGTCCAAGTTTTGAACAACCCAAGGTTCCCATAGTCCAGTTGGAGAAGCTTGTATGCACAAGCATGTTGATCAAATAAGAGTCCAGTCTATATTGTTGTAGTCTAACAATTCACCCCAATCTCTGCAGCCCTTACATTCTATCACACCTCCTCTTCCACAGGTTGTTCCCTAGTGTTTGGGAAAGGGGCACAAGTGGGTGAGAAGCAAAACAGTCTACTTTCTCTGGAGATGTCATTTTGGACTCTAGTCTCTTCAGGTTGTTTCTCTTCATGGGTTGACAGTTTTTCCAGGGGTACCTTTTAATTTTTTGTTTTTGTGTGTGTATGAATGCACTGTCTGCCTGTAGGTCTGTGCACCCATGTCGTGCAATGCCGCAGAGGTCAGAAGAGGGTCTTGGATTCCCCTGGAACTGGAGTTCTCCTGGAATTGGAGTTACAGAGGGTTCTTAGCCACCATGTGGGTGCTGGGGATCGAACCCAGGTCCTCTGCAAGAGCAGTTGGTGCTCTTAACCGCCAGGCCATCTCTCCAGCCCAGGTGCACCTTTTTAATTGTACTATCAAAACACAAGCAATTAGATGTATAGGGATTTAACCAGTACTAATTATTATGGCAAGATAAGTTGTGGGCATAGACACAGATTTGATGGTATGCTAATCCATGAAATGTGGCTTTTCTGTAAAGTGTGACAAGTTATTATTGTGGCTTATAACATCTCCTAACCACTAGAGGATGTAAGATTATGGCATCAGCCATGAATTATTCCTCCAAGGAGAGAGCTAATTGCCAATTAGATTTGGGATATATGGACATATGGCTGCCACTGGCTGCACAATATCTCCACGCAGTTGAGGTGTAGCTGATACTGATGGATGAGTCTTGCTTGACTCAAGGATACCATTATTTTGCTTCATTGCTTTAGTGGCCTCTGGAATTCCAGAGACCACTGTACACTTGTGGTCTCAATACATCTTTCCCATGCTTACACCAGATTTTTCAGCAGCAGGGCCTAACTGACACTCTTCTTACAGGTATCCAAGTTTATAGGCAAAAGGCCTTTATCGTTTTGGGGCTTAGATCCCCTAGCCAACTTTTCCTTGGCAGAATAATCCATTGCTGATATCAGAGCTCTCCTGTATTAATATATTTTGCTTAATCACACAGCTTATAAAGACTTTACTGTTATATTTGGCTCTAAATAGAGAAATTATCCTTTCACAGTTCCTATGTCTATCAGTCAATTAAAGAAAGTAGTTATACCTGTTTTATAAGAACTAACCACTATAACAGTTGGCTCTAATTTACAGTTAGGGAATGACTTCATTACCATCATGTTTTTCTTTTTCCTATAAAAGGGAGAGGTAGGAAGGTTTCTCAGCATCTGGAAGGTAATCTTCATTAAGGAACATTATAAACAGTTATCCCAAATAGAATTCAGCGAGATGCTTCATGTCTGTGACTCAGGAAGTCTGAGGTTCCTCTTCCTTTTAATGTTCAGATGAGCCAGCCTCTCTGCTGGCATTTCCCAGTCCATCCTGCACAGCCAAAAGTCAAACATTTTCAGGCATTTAGGTTGGTATTTTTACCTGTGGGAACATAGAAATCTCCTCCCATTGTTAGTTCCAAGATCTCAAAATTGAAAATTTATCAAAAGGTTTGGAGTAAAGAATTTTCCATTTGTATCCCAGAGGGATTACTCCATCACCTCCCTTTTTTGTTTTTTATATTTTTATATTTTGACCTATAGATGCCCACCCTGACTTCAGTTCTAGAGGAATCAACACCCTCCTCTGACCTCTGCAAAATGTGAGGATTTGGGTTTACTTACATATATTCAAGCAATGTCCTCATACACATAAAAATATTAAAATACGTAGAACAGAGGCCGGGTGTGGTGGTGCATGCCTCTATTCCTAGCACTTGGGAGGCATAGGCGGGCAGATCTTTGTGAGTTCAAGGCCAGCCTGGTCTACAGAGTGAGTTCCAGGACAGCTGGGGCTATAGGGAGACCCTGTCTCAAAAAGACCAAAAAAAAATACGTAGAGCAGAATTTTTGAGTTTTCTGAAATCTCATTTGTCAATTGTTGAACTTAATACCTACATTACCGGGTCCTTTTTGGAATGTCCTTTCCTGGGCCTATAAATTCCAGTATATTGCCTATTTTCTCTTCTATCATAATCAACATGTTAGATCTTATCTTAAGGTATTGATCCATATGGAACAGAGTTTTGTCTAGAGTGAGAGACATGAATGTAGCTCAATTCTGCTACAGGCAATCATGAATAAAACACCGTCCCTGATTTCTTTCCAGTATATTCATTGTTAATATTTTGGAAGACTACTGATTTCTGAGGTTAATTATAAGCCCTGCTACATTACTGGATGTGTTTAATAGCACTAGGAGATTTCTAGCCTAGTTCTGAAGGGCCTTTTAATGTAGAGTCATATCACCTGCAAATAAGGATACTTTGACTTCATCATTCCAATTTGTGCACATTATCTCCTTCATCGGTGTAAAGAATCCAAGTACAATATTCAACAGGATTGGAGAAAGTGGACAGCCTTGTCTGGTTCCTGATTTTAATGGCAAGGTTTTCGGTTTGTGGATTGGCCCTACGGTATATTATATTTATTGGACTGTATATATTGGAACATCATCTAATCTCTGGGGATGGAAGTTGACTTGATTCTGTTGGATAAATTTTTTGCTGTTTTCTTGCAGTTTACTAGAAATTTTGCATCTTTGTTCAGATTTTGACAAGAGATTTGCCTACATTTCTCTTATTCTTTCAGGTATTTATTGGTTTTGTTGTCAGTTTATCACTGGCTTCATCAAACAATGTGAGAGTGTTTCTTTTTCTATTTTACAGAATAGTTTGAGGTACTTTGATATTAGTTCCTCTGTGCAGCTTAAAAGGAATTCTGTGCTTTAACTATAGGGTCCTAGGCTCTTTTTAGTTGGGAAAATTTTAATTATTGAATCAATCTGATTGATTTCTACTGTTTTAAAAATAATTTTTATTTTTATTTAAGGTTTGTAGTGCATTTTATCTAGGAATTTATCCATGTCTTTTAGACTTACTGATTTGTGGAATAGGTATATGTAATTTCAATTATGATGTGATGGTTTTCTGAATTTCTTCAGTGTCCATTGTCATTTTGACCTTCAGGTGCATCTTTAAGTTATTTCAATGAGATGTGTCTGATTTTCTGATATAGGCACTTTAGGTCTATAATATTCCACTTAGGAATGGCTTCATTATGTAACACAGACTTTGGGACAAGATATCTGGTATTCGTTCTCTTTTTTAGGAAGAAGTTGGCAAAGACTAAGTGTATCTACTGCAATTAATGATTCTGATGACTGGCTACTGACATGTGTTCTACAAATATTTTACTAGAAAGAAGAAGGCAAAACTAGAGTTTATTAATTACACAACAGTTTATCTTCAGTAAGTAAAAATATGTATGGAGACAGATGTTAAAAAAGGGATCCTTTTCCTGAGTGAGTGTGGACATTTTTTCAGCACTTTTGGGAACATTTAGAGTAAAGCTCTTGACATCTGTGTAAGATATCTTGTGTCATTAGGGACTGAAATCCACATTTCAGAGGGTTAAGATATGGATTTTCCTACCTTAATTTTGGTCATTTTTTTTTCTTCCACATTTCCACTATTGCAAATGGCAAGTTCAAATCACTGACAAGTACTGAGGTTCATTAGAGCTGAGGTCAGGACATCTGGGTTCTATATTTGATGTTACTGACAGTTATACTTATAATGTATATACCATACAAGTCATGAGATTCATTTTTGAGACAGGGAGGAGCTATTGTGTAAGGCTGAATGGCTGAATGTGGCATCATATAAAGATTCAGAATTTCCCAGTTTTGGGAGAAATTAGTTGATGCTGATGATATCTCTTGATATGATAAGACATCATCCAGTGAAGCTCAAAAGTCTTTAATTTTGAGGATTCCAGTTGTGCCAGAATGTTACCTAAGTAAGATTCAAAGACACAAAGGAGAATTAATACAAGAGACAGTGAAGTTATGAGAGATTAGAAGGGATAAATCTATTATAACCATTAAATGTTAATCTTTTTATGATTAGAAAAACCCCCAATTTTTATCTACTCATGGGCCAGGAACTTAAAATACACAAAAGCAAGGAATTTAGAAGGTCAAGACTGGTCAACTATAGCCCCACCTCTAAACAACAATTTGGGACACTAGGAGTTCTGACATGAGGCAAACTCTTACCAGTTTTTAAATCAGATGGATGGCAAGAGCTTTTCCATTGCAAGAACAGAATATCACCATTTCATTATTTCTGAAAATCCCACTAAGGGAGTAGATACTCAGGATAAGACTGTAATTTAAATTTGATAATATAGTGTGCATCAGTTATTCTCTTGTAGATACTCTTTGTGTCTCCTGTGGTTAGAGTTAAGATATATGTCACAGTTAAGATATATGTGTATCTGGAGAGATGCCTCAGTGCTTAAGAACACAGGCTTCTCCTGCAGAGGACCTGGGTTCAGCTCCTAGCACCCACGTGGCAGCTATCCACCATCCTGACCTCCAGTTCCAGGGATCCATCATCTTCTTCTGGCCTCCAGAGGCATTGCACAGCATAGATATCTTGCATTCATGCCTAATATAAAATCATACCTATAAAATAAAAATAATAAATGAAAAATTTTAAAAGATAAATGTGTGAAGATGAGAGAGACTACACAGGTTGTCCATGTTAAGCCTTGGGATGGGTGTTCATTTCTGATGGGTATTCAGCAACAATGTATTTAACAGTAGAGGCAAATCATAATCAATTACTTTTGAAAGACCAGGACATCTTCAGAGCATTCCAGAAAGCATTCAACAAGTAAGGCAAAGATGAGGTGCAATATAAGGATTATCAAGACATTTCTCCACCAAGATAATTGCAAAATTAGGTGTGATCTAACATGAGCTCCTGGATTATCATATTTTATGATGGTCTTTGAGGGTACATTTTGAACAGATTGAATAAGACCTAGAATCCTTTAATGACCTAAGAAGTCTATCCTATATGTCATCTTGAATGCTTTAAAACCTAATGTATTTTATTAGCTTTACATTCCTTAAGAAATAAAATGACCAATTTGGCTGAGGGACTTAAGGGATAACTTTGTTCCTTGTCCTCAGAGGTCAACTAAGTCCTAGGGGACTATGCATGGGGACATCTCTTGAAATGTCCTGCAAATGTGAGTCAGCATCTTCCTGTGCAGGGGGGTCTTGGAGATCCACTAATGGAACTTCAGCAGTATCCAGTCTATGAAGAGGAAAATCTGCTCATGCTTCCAAAAGGGAAGCTTGGTCTAACAATACCTGACTCTGTCTGCAAGTGGATGGAACTGGTAAATGAAAAGCCAAAAGGAGCCAGGGGCTCCCCCCAATAAAAACTTGAGTGACCCCTGAGGCCGAGATCCTCAACTGACCTAGAGCAAACAAAGCCCTTGGTTAATCTGGGCTTACTGTATGGCATTAAACATCAAAAAGGAAAGTATAACCAGAAAAAAAAATAAAAAAGAAAAGTATCAGGCTGGTGTAACTTAGCCTTTCTGGATGCTTAAGGACCATACTTAATTCCCATACCAATTTGGCCAAGGGTCCTAAGGGATAACTTTGTTCCTTGTCCTCAGAGGTCAATTAAGTCCCAGGGGACTATGCATGGGGGCATCTCTTGAAATGTCCTGCAAATGTGAGTCACCAGTCTTCCTGTGCAGGGAGGTCTTGGAGATCCACTAATGGGACTTCAGCCAGTGTCCAGTCTATAAAGAGGAAAGTCTTCTCATGCTTCAAAAAGGGAAGCCTGGCCTAGCAAGACCTAACTTTGTCCTCAAGTGGATTGAATTGGTAAATGAAAAGTCAAAAGGAGCCAGGGGCTCCCTCCTGACCCCTGAAACGTGAGGACCAGATCCTCAACTGTTCTTGAAAAAACACAAACTTTGGCTAATCTGGACTAACAGTGTGGTGTTAAGCGTCCAAAAGGAAAGTATAACCAAAAATAAATAATTAGTAAGGCCTGAGAAATTGTACTTCAGGAATAAAACTTGAGATCTTAGTAAAATAACAATAAGAAAAAAAAAGAGCACAGTTGTTTTACCTGTCTTCTGACAAGTGCATCTACCCTGAGACTGCCACTGCTTTTGCCATCTTTCAAAGACATGAATACAGCTTTTCAACCTGCCAATATGGACTGAAGTCTCATGTCTCTCCAAGAATCCTCCAACCCTTCAGTGCAGATTGAGACTGCTGAGATATCCAGCTTGTGGACAGAGCTGCCACTGTTGTTTCAGCCTCTTCAGAGTATTGATTGCCATTGTTGGACTACCCAGCTGTACTATGGAGACCAGTACAGGAGGATCAACACTTGACATGGTGCTTACTGCACCTCATTTGGTGACCATGGGAAGGGAAAACCCCTTTGTCGCACACAAGGGCAGAACTGATGGTTGTTTGGGCTTGCCAAGGAGGAGCCTTCAAACAATGACATCTTTCAGACTAATTAAAATAAAAGAAATCATAAGCTGAAGGTGCTAAAAGATATATGTGGAATGCATATATGCCTATTTTCATGTGGTGCAAATTGGAAGAAACAAGAACAGCAACATCAAAAGACTGTGTCAAAGAACTGACTGAAATGGTGAATTTCTGCTTGAAACAGTAAACTTCTATATCAAATATTTTAAAATAGACTGAAAAGAAGATGAAAAACATATTTGGAAGGATGCACGAGCTCTGGTAGGGTTGGGGGGGCAAAGAAGGGGGAATGGGTCTGGATTTGATTGGAAATTTTGTATAAAATGCACAAAGATTCAATAAAAATTGGCTTTAGAAAAAAAGAAAAGAAATAAAATTATTACATTGATCAGTTTTGTTTAGCTTGGAGAATTTGGTAAGTAGCCCTTCTTCTACAACCTAACATGAGTTTTTTAAAGAAACATATAAATCCTGATTAGCACTTTCTATTTAATTTTATTTTTGTCCTAATACATTTTTTCTCAATTTCATATATTTTCTCCTTATTTATTATATTATACAGTCTATAGTAAAATGTGCATCATAAAAGTACTAGGCATTTAAAATAATAAACTGTTAGCACATGTTCTATCTGAGTTCTAAAACCAGGGAAGGAGCACCTCAACGAGGTTAGAGATTAAAGAAAATGGGACAATCCACAAGAGAGTGTGACATAATTTATTCTTTTTGGGCAAAAGTGTTCTACCCAGCAAGTTTTTCACAGTCCACCAGGCAAGCACACAGGCCCACAGGCAGTGTCACACAGGCCCCACAGTCAGGTGAAAGGACTGCAAATAGGCATCAAGCCTAAACCTGCAGATGGACACACAGGCCCACTCAGATGCCCCCTCTGGTTTCCATGGTATACCTAGACAGAATCACACAAACATGTCATTTTAGCAAATGTGACATATAGTTATATAATAATGGATTACATTATTGTTTATACTTATATGCTGAGTGCTCATGGTTCCCTGGATATCTGTTGGTTGTCATCTTATCTCTCTGTGGGTATTCATGTTGGTGTCAAGTTTAATTAACTTTGATTGTACCTGCTGTTTCTTATTCCCTTCATTGTGATGATCACACAATTGTATAGATTATTGTGTCTATGCTTGTATCTATATGATAATTACATATTTCTCTACTGAAATCACTATGATTGTTTTGATACATAGAGAGTCCTTTGTTTCAAGGTAGTTTAATGCTTGAAAGAAATTTTGTCAAAAAAGACAACTATAATATTTATTCATAATATTTCATCTCCTTATTTATTCAGGCTTCTCCCATGATTGATAAGAGTGCAGATAAAAGCATGCCAGCAGCATATTTGAGGCTTGATCCTGAGGTTGATAGTTCCTGTCTTTGCTGTTTACAGTGGGTGGCAAAGGCAACTTCTGGATTCAAGACAAAGTAGACTTGGACAAAGATGGAAGATGTCACAGAAACAGGACACGGAGGTGATGGGCAGGAATTCCAGCCTTGGTTTGTTGCAATATTTACCTGTGCTGTAATCGTCAAGATTAGCATACCTTCCTGGTGACCTAAGACAGTGCTGTAAGGGAGTATAAATATGAAGCTGAGTCCTTCTCTGTGGCCGACCCTCAGAAGACCAGGCTCTACTTCTAGATCCCGATTAACCACCATGAAGATAATCGTTTTGCACTTGCTTGTGGTACTCTGCATCTCTTGCAAAGGTGAGGAATGCAGCAGTATTTTCACTTACAGTAAGACCAGAGATATTTGCTTTGCAATGCTCATCACTGTCTACTTCAAGTGTCTGTTCTTTGGGTAATTGGAATTCTACCTCAGAAGGGGATAATCCACAGCCATGCCAGAATTTATTGTATTTGAACTTAATGGGTTTAATGGGAGAGGGGTGACATGTGAGGTGTGTGTATGTGTGTGTGTGTGTGTGTGTGCATGTGTGTGTGCGTGTGTGTGTTTGTGTATAACTTTTTTCTGGTTCATTCTTAATTCAGTTTTGCTGTGACGATGCTGTATTGAATAAACAATATATCAATAAGTTGAAATTCTCCATTGATGAGGGCAGTATTGAAAAGTCAAAAGAGCATCTCCCTTTAAAGGATTGATGTATCATTAAAACATATTATACATGCATATTTTATGTAAAATAATCAATTTCTTAAAGAGTTAAAAATCCAGTTAACTTGTGAGACTAATTGAAATGCAATTCATTTTCAATTCTGATTAAAAGTAAAAATTAAGTAAAATATAAAAATATAAAAGAACAATTCACTTTTTACATTTCATTGTTTAAGAAAAGGGAAAATAAACACATTCTTCAATCAGTTTTTGTACAAACATACTAGGTTAAGGGATATATTTTCTGTACCTAAAAATGATCTGTTTTCTAAATCTTTGGTTAGAACACAAACAAACCTTTCCCTTTCCTATGCAAATCCAGAATTAAATTGATAATCATTCTTTGTTGTAATAGGAGAAAATATTTTTAAGGAAGTAGTGCTGGAGCTAGCACTACTGACAGATGACTGTGCTTCAGCTTCCTAAAGAAGGGGCATACTTGGAATTTTACAAAGAAAATAAAACATGTGAAAAATTTCTTCCAATACAACATAATAAATGTCAAATCCACAGAGACCAATTATTATAACATTTTGATTTTCTCTTCCTTGCAACTGGATTTTCTGGTTTGGATCTGGGAAAAGGGAAGGAGATTCTGCCCTTTGCTTTGCAGGTTGTAGGATGAATTTGTTTGGTGTTAGTGGTATTAATAACAAAATATCTGCTCAACCCAAATGGTAGTGGTGGCACATGTACTTCCTGTGACATAGGTATTGATATCTAGTATTTCTAAATAACACAAATGTGTTCAATGTGACCTGTGGCATTCGTTTTACATTCCTGCAGGTTATCCCAATTTGAGAAGGGATGATGAATTTGCTTATGAGAGACTTGGATTACGATTATCTACTGCCTTCATGACAGTATCCTTTATTTCTGATGCCGACATGGAAATTATTGTAGTACCTTCTCCTTTCATAATAATGATCAGGACTGAGAAGCTTGACACACTAGGTATTTGTAAATCAGTTCTGGAGACATCAAAACAGGTTCAGATATCTACGAAATTATGTAGACACTTGATTTTGCATAGGGAGCCAGCACTTGGTGTTCTGCACTGGAAATGATGGAGGAAGGAAGTTGGAAGCTAAAAATGAACTTGCAATTTCTGTTTTAAATCAGTTTATTAATAACAATAGCATTAATATGCATAGAAGAGAACATGCTAGGGAACCACAGGGTATTGTTTAGGCTGTTATATGTATTTGCGTTAATAACTTATGTTTTATTTACTTCGTCAGAATACACAGCATAAATTTTGGTTCATTGATGCATTTTCAGTAATCACTTCATCTTCTGCAAATGGGAGCATCTCTGAGAACAGGGTGACTAGAGATGAGCTAGATAAATTGAGTCTTTGTTCTCACCAACATGGAAGAAGAGCAATTGGAAGTAGTGGCAGTGCTATGTCCATGTGCAGCACTGTGAGCTGATGGGATCTGAATTTATTTCATCTGTGAAAGCCTGTCATTTTTCTGACAGAAGCAGAGTCTGGGATTTTAAACATTTTCCTTTAAGAAAGGAAGATTAGTGGTAAAATGGATGTTGAAATTTCTGGTTGATGTCCATCTTCTGGCAATAGCCTATGTTAAAATAAAAGGGAAATCCTTGAGAATCTAGATCCACAGCCTGAGTTGAATTTTATTTTCAGCAACTAGAATTATTTTTTTAATCCTAAACTTTTCTGAATGAGGTCAGTTGACAAACTTAATGTCTTGATTAGAAAATCATGCAAGAGAGGCAAAGACATGCAAGCTTACCACTTGATGTAGGACATTTGATTGATAGGGTGTGGGGGCAAGGGAAGATGGCCCGAACAACAGCAGCTCCACTGGATCCTGAGGCTCACATGTGACATTGCTCACCACCTTCAACTATCAGCTGTATACGATGACAGGCACTTGGGCATCTCCAACTTCTTTCCATTCCTTTACGGTGCCAATGTACTTCCTGTTACCTTTAAAATCATGTTTTGTTTTCCACTGAGAAACAACTCTTCATCTTTAAGTTTGGATCTGATGAGAGAAAGAGTAACAGAGACATTTCAGTCCTGGACTCTGTTTCAAACAGTTTGATCACAATAAACTCAGTAAACATAAAGTCAGGTACTATAGAACCTAGTGTCAGTGCTCTGAATGTTGATATTTAATATTTCCCAGGTATTAGAGTTAGAGGTGACACTTATGAAACTGTATTTTAATGACAATTTTTTTTTTACCTTCTGCATCTTATTCTCAAGATAGTGCATCCCTAAAAAGGCTATCAGATAAAATCATTGAATATATGAAGTTCCTTGGACACCCTATTTCTATGGATCAGAAGAAAAGAGAATCTGATGACTCAGGTAATCTGGCTGGCTGTGTGTGTCAGTGAAAATAAGTTCACTGATCTTGAAACATAAGTTTGTTAGCAGTTTGTCTCTCTGCCAGTGGTAAATTGCTGTTATTTGATACTGGTCTGGAGAAGGTAAGGATTAGGCTACAGTTGGTCAAGGAATATCTGGTTCACATTAATTTCCTGGCAATACAATTGATGAAAATGAAGAAAAGGGACTTTAAACTCCACACGATCCTCACTGGCTGCTGCTAATTAAAGCTCAATACATGGAAACTTGTTAATAAAAACTTTTGAACATGTTTCTTTGTTTTCGGACAATAATTTGTCAATAGAACCAGGGGAAGAATCATGCCGAACACCTTAGAAATCTGGTAGAGGGCATGTAGTGGACAGGAATCTGTAGACAGAGGATTGCTGGACTGAGGAACAGCGGTTCTGCTGAAACTGCAGCTCTGATCTCAGCTGTGATGCTCCTGACTCACACCGTCACTGATAGGTAATGTGCTTTTTCAAAGAAATTCAATTAGATTCATACTTCCATTGTTTATTAAATATAGTTTCACACCAAAGTGATTTACCTGGTGTTCTTCAGTTTGGGAAATGAAGAAAGAAGAGTGCACATGTCTTTGGATGGATTCTTGTGTCCAAACAAATGTGTTTCAGTAGTCAGAATGTATTATTACTGAAGGACATTGTTCTGAGGGTTCTAGAAACTCCAAGATTTCCAGTAATCTAACCCTCTAGTTTAGTGTCTTCTCCTAGAGCTATCTAAATAACAGTGTGCAGTCATTTTGGCAGTGAGAATAATCCTTGTGACTACAGTTTTATATTTTGCAGGCAATCCATTGAATACAGAGAAGCCTGTGTGATATACTGTTGTCCCTGAAATTCAGGAGACACTCAATCTCCTCATCAACAAGGACCTGATACTGGTGGATGTGTTTTTATGATTTTTCAGTTAATTTTCTGATCTATTTCTTTTACTCACATTTTGATTTTCCACTTGGAGGCAACTCTTCCTTTTCTTGTTTCTGAATTAGTGAGAAAAATACATCTGTCTCTGGGGTTGATTCCTCTGCACTAACTAATGCTGGAGATATCAGGCTAAGTGACAAAAGTTCTCATGATAGGAGAACAACTGTTGTGGATGAGCTTCTGTGGCTTAGTTGTGAATGGATGATTTTATTTGAAAATCATGATTCTCAAATTTTACAATAAAAATGAATATTATTCACTTGGTGGCTTTTGTAGTAACATTTATCAAAAGGTTTTAAATATTAGATAATTTGCCTTGGTGTATTTATTTTTGTCAGAGGGATTTTTCTTGAGTATGGGTCATTATGGAGCTTGGATTTGTTCTAGATAGGATTAGAGACTGATAAAATAAAATTGTATGTCAAAATGGCTCAAAGAATGCTTTAAAAAGGTAGTGACTGTGGAATGTTCTCTAATTTTGTTAATGAGATTATTTGGACTTTTAGCAAAAACTGGCGAGGAGATCTCCTCTTTTCCCAGGTCCCCTTAAACTCTCTAACACCTTAATTTTCTGCATGGAGACTTTGAATAATCTTAAGTATTGATAATGAACTCTGATAGATTGTCTGTACCTCCTACAGTCTCATTATTGATGTAGACCATGCCTACCCAGGTAGTGAAGTCTCAACAATCCCTATCCGGGGAGATGAAAAGCTACAAGCTCAGAGACCAAAGGAACATCTTCCATGGTAATCTCAGTGAAAAATATGGCATTACTCCAGATAACAACCCAGATGAATAACATAGCAAGGAGTTGGCCGATTGTTTTGCCTAATTCCAGTATCACCATCTCAAACAGGAGGACCCTTTATACCATGAAAACTGTGTTGTGTGTAACTCACAAACACTTGAGGCTGTATTGGAGGTATCCAACTTGAGTGTTCAAATTTTAGACAACTGGAGACACCTTTGCCAATTAGTCAAATATGTATACACAGCATGCTTCTTTAATATTGGCACATGTTCCCTAATGTGCTGCTATTAGAATAGGTTACTTTGTTTGTAGAAAGGCTGTCTATATCAATGCAAATTACAAGTTACGGAGTAAGATCCCTTGGCCTGCATTGTCAATTGATTTTGATTGTATGCAGAGATATTTTATGTCATGTAATATGTAAATGTATTTGAAGGATCATAATGGAAGGTAAATGTTCCTATTGGTGAAAATAATTCCTTTCCATCACTGTTGTAAAATCAGAAAACTTGCAGGTACTTTGTAATTTTCTTTCCATATCCATGTACCCAATGGCATTTTAATACACAGCCATTTGCCATCTATCCATCCTAAGTTTAACCATGACAGGGTTTACTACCAAAAATCCATTTAGTGGAACTGGAAGCAACAGATATGCATCTAGATCTCCATGTTGAACCAGTAACAAACTTATCAAAGTTCTTTATATAGAACAAACTAAATTTATTCTATTGCAGCTTGTGTTAGGGATTCATCCTAAATGTTTTACAAAATTTCGATATCAATCAAGTAAATGATTCCATTCTTGATTGGCAGCCATCTGACTAAGCAGCCCTTTGATGGAGGTGATCTAGAAGTCACCATAAAAATACTATACTAAATGAAATAACACAGTCCCAGAAAAACATGTGGCAAATGGTCTCCCTCATTTGTGGATGCTAACACCAAATCCCCAGATGAAAGGCAAGCTGAACAACATTATTGTTATATTTCTGTTTATCTAAAAGCAACTATGTTATTATAATGTAAATCTCTTAAAGGGCTCTAGAATAGATCCACCACTTACTTACAGACTCTGTAATTACTGTAGATGAGTGGAAAGAATGTATGCATATTTTAGAGTAATATAAAATTAAAGGATGAAATTGTGATTTCCTAAACATAAAAAAGCCTGAGAGAAAGATGTAGGATAGTTATGGCAGAGTGCATGATCTGGGGTGGGGTGGGGGGAAGAGAAAGAGGAATATGTCTAAACTGAACTGAGAAATGATGTCTGAAATATACAAATCATTAATAAAAGCATTATAAAAATATAAAGTCATCCTTTCTTACATTTGTGATAAGCAGACAAACACTGGAGGGAGACAGAGTAGAGTCATGGAACAGAGATTTATCCAGGTATCTCCTTGGAAGTTCATCTTAGCTCCAGAAAATACTCCTGTGCACTGTTTGGTGAACTGCTTTTCAGAGGTCATAAGGAAACATTAAAATTTGTAGCTGTTTGAAAGCATGGAGACTCTTGG
>VZQC01006732.1:433879-508273 GCA_009823505.1 Rhizomys pruinosus
TCCAAGCAAATGTACCAAAAGCAAGCAGGCGTTGCTGTTCTAGTATCAGATAAAATAGACTTCAAACAAAAGAAATCAAAAGAGACAAAGAGGGCCACTACATCTTTATTAAAGGAACAATTAACGATGAAGACCTCACAATCATGAATATATATGCACCAAACGCCAGCGCACCAAACTTTGTAAAGACAACTCTTCAGGACTTCAAGGCTCAAATTAACCCCAGCACACTAATAGTAGGGGACTTTAATACCCCACTAAGTCCTTTAGGCAGATGATATTCTTAATGACTCTGGTGGTTTGGATGAGTGTCCCCCATAGGCTCTAGGTATTCAGACATTTGTCTCCAGTTGGTGGCGATGTTTTTGGAGGTCTTGGAGGGTGTGGCCGTGCTAGAGGAAGTGCGTTGCTGGGGGCAGGCTTAGTGAGTTTTCACAAGCCTCGTAGTCTACAGTTGCTTCCTCTCTGTTTCCTGTGCTCTTTGTGAGATGTGACCCACGGCTTGCTGCTCCAGATCCAGCCGCCATGCCTCCCGCCACAATGGACTCTAAGACCAAGGAACTTATTAAAGGAAGAGTTTATTTGAGCTTACGATTGGTGGTTCCAGGGAATTAGAGTTCATTGTGGCAGGAGGAGTGGCGGCTGGATCTGGAGCAGCAAGCCGAGGGTCACATCTCGCAAAGAGCACAGGAAACAGAGAGAGAGCAACTGGAGACTACGAGGCTTGCCAAAACTCACTAAGCTTGCCCCCAGTGACACACTTCCTCCAGCATGGCCACACACAAAAAGACCTCCAAAAACAGCGCCACCAACTGGAGACAAACGTCTGAATACCTAGAGCCTATGGGGGACACTCATTCAAACCACCACACCATTCCTTGCTGTGCAAGCCCGAGCTTCACCATCAACACCTCCTGTACCTGGAAAATCCATTCCCTTCTCTTTCTCTTTTCCTTTTCCTTGTCCCCTTCTTGATTCCTCTCTCGCTGCAGAATGTTTTGCCA
This sequence comes from Rhizomys pruinosus, assembly GCA_009823505.1. Taxonomy (NCBI): domain Eukaryota; kingdom Metazoa; phylum Chordata; class Mammalia; order Rodentia; family Spalacidae; genus Rhizomys; species Rhizomys pruinosus. The sequence goes on from VZQC01006732.1 coordinate 434,884, forward strand.
CCACTTTTCCTTATTGGTTACAGTTTCTCATTTTTAGTCTCTCTTGCAATCTGGTGCTTCAGAGTAAAGAGCATAGAGACATCTCAACCAGGAGATCATTTTTGCATAACTATGTATATGTATATGTATATGCATATGCATATGTATATGTATATCTACATCTATATATCTATATCTATATTTATATCATAATCTATCTGTCTATATAATTTTATTCAAAAATGTTTCCTATTTTTAGATATTTTTATTATAAAAATTTTACTTTAGTGACTAATATTAGTAAATGAGTATAATTTATTTCGTAACAAAATACTTTTATTGATGTTTTGTGAATTTCATACATAATTTCTCAGTCCAATTTAGACATGTTCCCTTTTCCCTTCTCCTGACCGTACTCTAGTTCATGCATTCTCCCATACATGTCTTGCATCTTTTCCTCAGTCTTTTTTTTTGTATGTGTATGAATGTACTGTCTGCATGTAGGTTTGTGAACCCATGTCAGGCAATGCCGTGGAGGTCAGAAGAGGGTCTCGGATTCCCCTGGAACTGGAGTTCTCCTGGAATTGGAGTTACAGATGGTTCTTAGCCGCCATGTAGGTGCTGGAGATCGAACCCGGGTTCTCTACAAGAGCAGTTGGTACTCTTAACCACTAGGTCATCTCTCCAGCCTCACCTCAGTCTTTTTACTCTGCAGAGGTTTATTGTTTGGGGCAGAATTTAACAGTATCAGTCAGTTCTTTGACCCAGTCCTTATATTGTTGTTGTTGTTTTTGTTCACTCCCATTTGTATTACAAAATATGCCTATATAAATGTTACGTGTGAACCAAAATTATGACCTCTGAAAATAAACTGTATGTTAACTCCAAAATATGTTTAGGAATTCACATTTTACCTTTACTTTTATATTACTCTAAAATATGAATACATACCTTCTACTCATATACAATAATTACACTGTCTGAAAGTAAGTGGTAAGTTGGTACTAGAGCCTAAGAGAGCCACATCATAACAACACAGTTGCTTTCAGAACTATAACAAGAACGTTGGTCAGCTTGCTTTACTTTTTTTTTTTTTTTTTTTTTTTTGTCTTTTCGAGACAGGGTTCCCTGTAGCTTCGCTGTCCTGGAACTCACTCCGTAGACCAGGCTGGCCTTGAACTCACAAAGATCCGCCTGCCTCTTGCCTCCCAGTGCTAGGATTAAAGGTGTGTGCTTTCAAAATTGGTATTTGGTGCTAGCATCCACAAATGGATGGACACCATTCGCCCTTTGTTTTTGTGGGACTGTGTTACTTCACTTAGCATAATGGCTTCGAGTTACATCTATTGACCTGAAAAGTTAATGATTTCATCTTTCTTGAAAGCTACATAGAACTTCATTGTGTAGATGTATCAATTTTTTATCCACTCGTCGTTGAGGAGCATTTGGGTTGGTTCCAGCTATTCCCTATTGTGAGAGAGCTGAATAAACACAGATGTGCATATCTGTGGTAGGATGAGTCTTGTAGGTATATACCCAGGAGTGATATGACTGGGTCAGGTGATAGGCCCATTATGAGTCTTTTAACTATTCTCACACTGCTTTCCATAGTGCTTGTACAAGTTTCATTCATGCCAGCAGTGGATGATTATACCTCTTTCCCCACAACCTCTCCATCATTTGCTATCTTTTGTTTTCTTGAATGTAGCCAGTCTTATTGGAGTGAGATGATCTCTTAGAGTTGTATATTAATTTGCAGTTCCTCAATTATTAATGATGTATGTTGAACAGTTTTTAAGATGTTCTCAGCCAGTTTTATTTCCTCACTTGTGAATCTCTGTTGAGTACTTTACTCCTTCTTTTGAGTTGAGTCATTTGTTTTATTATTTCTTTGTTTTTTTGAGTAGTTTATTATATTCTGGAAGTTTAATACTCAGTCAGAGGTATCACTGATGAAGGTTTCCTCCCACTCTGTGGTTTTCTCTTCATTTCCTCTATTGTTTCTTTCCCAGTACCGACGCTTTTGAGTTGATGAGGTCCAACTTGTCAACAGTTCACCTTATTTCCTGTATGGCTGCTGTTTGATTTAGAAAAGTCTTTTCCTTGTCTATTCTTGTGGGTTGTCTGCCAACATTTCTTCTTCCCCTTCAGAGTTTTGAGTCACGTTGAGGTCTTTGTTTCCACTTGGAGTTGATTTTTGTAAAGGGTAAGAGGTAGGTGTTTATTTTGTTCTTCTATAAAATGGTGATCCCGTTTTGTCAGCACCATTTGCTGAATGCTATCCTTTCCTACATTGAGCTTTTTTGTGACCTTTGCAGAATATGAGGGTTGTGTGGTTGGTGTAAATGGTATGAGCTCAAGTTTGGATCTTCAATTTGTTCTCTTGGTCAATGTTTCCATTTTTGTGCCAGGACCAGGCTGTCTTTAAGACTATAACCTGCAATATAGCTTGAATCTGGTAAAGTGAATCCACACCCCCCTGTATTGCACATTTTGCTCATGGTTGCTTCTGCTTTTTAAGGTCTTTTGTTTTTCCATATGATTTAAGGATTTTTTTTCCAAGTCTGTTATAAACTCATGGGAGGGATTTTAATTGGGATTGCATTGAACTGTATATTAATTTAGGTAGAGAATGGACATTTTTTACTATATTACTTTTTCTAGTCCATGACCATGGGAGGTCTTTCCATCACATGGATGCCATCTTCCATCTACTTCTTCAGCGCACCAAGTACCTAGTTCTAAGGCAAATTGAGCACCATTAATGCTATATTCCTCATGTCTGAACACACGTTATTTCTTTATTATTAATCCCTAGACAGGTCCTAGAATGAACCTACCATTTATTTTTCAGACTATGGATTTTTGGCATTGATGGTGGACAGTATACAAATTTTAGAAGTAACATGCGGTTAAAATGGAAAAAGAGTGAATCAAAAATATGACATGGAAATAATAACATAGTTTGTTTTTCCAGAAAGTACAATTTTAGTATAGGTGTTATGTATNTTTGTTTCATCAAATGATTTAGTATTTCGCAAGGTGAAGGTGACATTAGAGGAGCATTAGCCCTGTTTTTTCTACAGAACTAAAAATCTACCATTGTAAATATGAATTAGGGTCAGTGAGATTCCCTTCATAGGCATGATACATGAGGGGTATTTTACACTACCCTCATCTTGTTTTGAGTTCCTTAACTTTTACAGGCTGAATCAGCTTGTTAGCTAGCTTGTTTGAAGTAAACTATAGCATGTTAGGAAGCCCTGTGAAGATTTGATATGGAAAATTACTATTATGTGCAATTTAGAGTCATAACTTTTCAGAGTCGTGAAATAGTTTTCTTATATAGAACAACTTAAAAAAATGTTTTTTTTTTTTTTTGGTCTTTTCGAGACAGGGTCTCCCTGTAGCTTCAGCTGTCCTGGAACTCACTCCGTAGACCAGGCTGGCCTTGAACTCACAAAGATCCGCCTGCCTCTGCCTCCCAAGTGCTAGGATTAAAGGTGTGTGCTTTCAAATTGGTATTTGGTGCTAGCATCCACAAATGATGGACACCATTCGCCCTTTGTTTTTGTGGGACTGTGTTACTTCACTTAGCATAATGGCTTCGAGTTACATCTATTGACCTGAAAAGTTAATGATTTCATCTTTCTTGAAAGCTACATAGAACTTCATTGTGTAGATGTATCACATTTTTGTTATCCACTCGTCAGTTGAGGAGCATTTGGGTTGGTTCCAGCTATTCACTATTGTGAAGAGAGCTGCAATAAACACAGATGTGCATATCTGTGGTAGGATGAGTCTTGTAGGTATATACCCAGGAGTGATATGACTGGGTCAGGTGATAGGCCCATTATGAGTCTTTTAACTATTCTCTACACTGCTTTCCATAGTGCTTGTACAAGTTTACATTCATGCCAGCAGTGGATGATTATACCTCTTTCCCCACAACCTCTCCATCATTTGCTATCTTTTGTTTTCTTGAATGTAGCCAGTCTTATTGGAGTGAGATGATCTCTTAGAGTTGTATTAATTTGCAGTTCCTCAATTATTAATGATGTGAACAGTTTTTAAGATGTTTCTCAGCCAGTTTTATTTCCTCACTTGTGAAATCTCTGTTGAGTACTTTACTCCTTCTTTTGAGTGAGTCATTTGTTTTATTATTTCTTTGTTTTTTTTGAGTAGTTTATATATTCTGGAAGTTAATACTCAGTCAGAGGTATCACTGATGAAGGTTTCCTCCCACTCTGTGAGTTTTCTCTTCATTTCCTCTATTGTTTCTTTCCCAGTACCGAAGCTTTTGAGTTTGATGAGGTCCAACTTGTCAACAGTTCACCTTATTTCCTGTATGGCTGCTGTTTGATTTAGAAAGTCTTTTCCTATGTCTATATCTTGTAGGTTGCTGCCAACATTTTCTTCTATCACCTTCAGAGTTTTGAGGTTCACGTTGAGGTCTTTGTTCCACTTGGAGTTGATTTTTGTACAGGGTAAGAGGTAGGTGTTTAATTTTGTTCTTCTAAAAATGGTGATCCAGTTTTGTCAGCACCATTTGCTGAATATGCTATCTTTCCTACATTGAGCTTTTTTGGACCTTTGCAGAATATGAGGTGGGTGAAATGGTATGAGCTCAAGTTTGGATCTTCAATTTTGTTCTCTTGGTCAATGTTTCCATTTTTGTGCCAGGACCAGGCTGTCTTTATGACTATAAGCCTGCAATATAGCTTGAATCTGGTAAAGTGAATCCACACCCCCCTGTATTGCACATTTTGCTCATGGTTGCTTCTGCTTTTTAAGGTCTTTTGTTTTTCCATATGAATTTAAGGATTTTTTTTTCCAAGTCTGTGAATAAAATCATGGGGATTTTAATTGGGATTGCATTGAAACTGTATATTAATTTAGGTAGAATGGACATTTTTACTATATTACTTTTTCTAGTCCATGACCATGGGAGGTCTTTCCATCCATGGATGCCATCTTCCATCTACTTCTTCAGAGCACCAAGTACCTAGTTCTAAGGCAAATTGAGCATCATTAATGCTATATTCCTCATGATCTGAACACAACTGTTCTCTTATATTATGAATCCCTAGACAGGTCCTAGAATGAACCTACCATTTATTTTCAGACTATGGATTTTTGGCATTGATGGTGGACATGTATACATATTATAGTGTAACATGAAGTTAAAATGGAAAAAGGTGAATCAAGAAATATGACATGGAAATAATACATAGTTTGTTTTCCAGAAAGTACAATTTTAGTATAGGTGTTATGTATTGGGCTGGTGTAACTTAGCATTTCTGGGTGATTAATGACCATACTTAATACCCATACCAATTTCGCTGAGGGACCTAAGGGATAACCTTGTTCCTTGCCCTCAGAGGGCAACTAAGTCTCAGGGGAATATGCATGGGGCATATTCTGAAATGTCCTGCAAATCTGAGTCACCAGTCTTCCTGTGCAGGGAGGTCCTGAAGTTCCACTAATGGGACTTCAGCCAATGTCAACCCTATAAAGAGGAAAGTCTGCTCATACTTCAAAAAGAGAAGCCTGGTCTAGCAAAACCTAACTCTGTCCTCGAGTGGATAGAACTCGTGGTTGAAAAAACCAAAGGACCAGGGGTTTCCCCCCACAATAAAAACCAAAAACCTGAGTGACTCTTGAGGACCAGATCCTCAACTGATCTTGAGAAAACAAAAACCTTGGTTAATCTGGGCTAATTGTGTGGCCTTAAGCATCCAAAAGGAAAGTATAACTAGAAATAAATAATCAATAAGGTCTGAGAAATTGTATTTCAGATATAAAACTTGAGAATCCTTCAAACCTTAAATGCCAGATGGGGACTGCTAAGATATCCAGCTTGTAGACTGAGTGGCTACTGGGATTTCAGCCTCTTCAGAGTGTAGACTGCCATTGTTAGAGTACCCAGGCTGTGTCGTTGAGGCCAGTGCAGGAAGACCAAGACCGGACACTTGCTTACTGGACCTCATTTAGGTGACCATGGTGGGGAGGGACCCCAGTGTGGAGCACCTGGGCTCTTTGAGAGATAAATTATGAATGCTACAACCATTCATAATTTATCCTTATGTAATCCTATGGTGTGTTCTATCATATAGGAATATTAATATTCATATTCTAAAAAAAAGAATGTAAAGTTATACTTCTTTTTACCTGCATGCAACTTTACTGTTAAAATGTGAATCTCTAAATGTGTTTTGTAATTAACTTATAGTTTATTTTCAGATTTTGTAATTTTAATTTATGTGTGCATATTTTGGAATAATATAAAATCAAAGGGGAACAAGAAAAAAGAGAGAAAAAAACCTATTTAAAGAACTGACCAAAACAGTAAACCTGTGCACCAAAAAGTTATAAAAGACAGAAAAAGATGCAAGATGTGACTTGTGTATGACAGAATCCATGAGCTCTGAAGGGGGGTGGGGGGTATGAGGGGTGGGCATGGATGGGGGAATGAGTCTAAATTTGATTAAGAAATGTATGAAATGCACTCAATAAAAATTAAAAAAAAGGAAAAATAATAAATAAATCACATACAATTGAGAGAGAAAATGGTGGGAATAAATTTGTAATGTGGCCTCAAATGAAAGTATATGCATGAGTAAAATTATTAAAGAATAAAAGTATGTTAAACATTTAAAATGTCAAAATTTATAAAGGTAAGTTGCACCAATTGTTTTATGAAATAAATATTGTTTTTTTATTAATACATATATAACAAGTAGCTTAATGTCCTGTCCAAGGTCCTAAATTCTTCTGCCTCTTTTTCTCGATATGTGTTCATCACTCTGTTGTATCAAGAAGCCTTATTGATAAAGTTGAGAAATGCANAAAAAAAAAAAAAATATATATATATATATAAAGAAAGGCTACTGTATTTCTAGGTTAATTTTGTACCCACCACTTTACTGAAACACTCAGTCATTTCTAGGAGTCTTCTGGTGGAGTTTTTAGCATTCCTTAGGTAAACTACCATATCATCTGCACAATGGTATAGCTTGGTTTCCTCTTTTCAAAGTAGTACTCTTCTAATTTCCCTTTCTTTCTGTATTGCCCTAGCAAGTGTTTAAAGTACTATATTGAAGAGGAGTGGCAATCGAGGGCAGCCTTGCCAGCTTCCTGCCTTTAAGGGGAATCCTTCTACTTTTTCTCCATTTAGGATGATGATGGCAGTGGGTTTGTTGTATACAGCTTTGCTTAGGTTGAGGAATGTTCCCTTTAGTCCAGTTCCCTCTAGGACATTAAACATGAAGTGATGCTGGATCTTGTCAAAGGCTTTCTCTGAATTAATGGAGATGATTGTGTGATTTTTGTCTTTCAGTCCATTTATGTGTTTTATGTTATTTATTGATTTACATATGTTGAATCATCCCTGCATCTCTGGTATGAATCCAACTTGATCATGATGGATGATCTTTTTGATGTGGGTCTGTATGTGATTTGCATGTATTTTGTTGAGATTTTTTTTATGTATGTTCATTGATGAGATGGGTCTTTGTTCTAGTTCTCTTTTTTTGGTTGGGTCTTTGTCTGGTTTTGGTATTAGAGTGAAGCCGGCTTCATAGATGGAATTTGGGTGATTTCCTTCTGTTTGTATCTTTCTGAACTGTTTGAGTAGTAATTGTTTTTAGACCTTTTTAAATGTTTTACAGAATTCTGCTGTGAAACCATCTTGGCCCAGGATATTTTTGTTGGGAGTTTTTTTATTTTTTAGTACATCTTCAGTTACCTCAAATATGGGTCTATTTAAACTGTCAGTCTCTTCTCAGTTAAGCTTTATCAATTTCCAGGATATCAGATATTGCTCCATTTCTAGTAGGTTTTGAAATTTACTAGAATATAGGTTTTTGAAGTAATCTTATATGATTGTCTGGGTATTTTCTTTCTCTGTTGTCACGTTTCTGTTTTCACAATGAATACTATTCATTTGGAGTTGCACTAAGCTTAGATCAGGGATTTCCCAGGACCACCTGAAGCACAGAGTACTGGGTCAAGTATTCAACAGAGTGAAGAGGCATCTGGGATTCCCATCAGAATACAGGCAAAGAGAAACCCACATACCAGGGAAAAGATGAAGGGACAACATGGGAAAGCTGCAGGATAATTCTACACCAAGCTTTATCAACCCTGTGGGGGATTCCTAGGGTGGGATCCCCCTGGGGGTGGCCCAGCACATAGATCTTAGAGGAACAATTGCAGACATATTCAAAGAAATCAAAGAATATAAATAACAAGTCAGAAAAATAAGGAAAGAGAATGAAAAATTCTAGAAGGACCTAGGGGGGAGAGAATGGCAAACTTCAGAATGGAGTGGAGACACTGAAAAGATCCCATGCTGAGATAAAAAATGAAGCCATCCAGCAAAGCAAGGAGATTGAGAAGCTCCAAAAGGAAGTGGAAATACTAAAGAAATCACAGGATGAAATGAAAAAGGAAATCAAACACTCATCCAAACAAGAGGAAAGGAATGGAAAAAGCCTCAGAAGTAGAATGGAGGAAGCAGAACAAAAAATATCAGACCTGGAAGATAACAAAGAACAACTAAAAAAATCAAGTAAAGATTATGAAAATTTTAAAAATTCACAAGAGTGGAACAGTCAGGAAATGTGGGACAGTATGAAAAGACCAAACCTCTGCACCATAGGGATAGAGGAAGGAGAAGATTCCCAAGAAAATGGTATTGATCAGATCTTCAACAGAATAATAGATGAAAATTTCCTCAAACTAAAAAATAAAAAAAAAAAAGACAAACCCATACAAATTTTAAAAAGCACATAGAACTCAAAATAGACAAGATCAGAAAAGAAACTCCCCAGGCCATATTATATTTAAAATGCTAGCCACCAAAACAAAGACAAAATTCTGAAAGACACAAGAGAAAAACAAGTTACATATGAGGGGAAACCCATCACAACTGACTTGACTTCTCAATGCAAACTATGAAAGCAAGAACAACATGGAGCAAAGCATTCCCACTGTTAAAGGCCTATAGATGCCAACCCAGGTTAATATACCCAGCAAAAAATGTTGATTATAGTTGAAGGGTAGAGAAAAATCTTCCATGAAATAAACAAGATGATAGAACACATGTCCAGAAAACCAATCCTTCAGAGAATACTTGAAGCAATTCAAATGACAGAAGAGAGGAGCAACTATCCCCAGACACCTCGAAAGAGAAATTAATATGACATAAACAAGATGATAGAACACATGTCCAGAAAACCAATCCTTCAGAGAATACTTGAAGCAATTCAAAGGACAGAAGAGAGGAGCAACTATCCCCAGACACCTAGAAAGAGAAATTAATAAAAGAATAACTGCAGAATTAGAAACCTAGACTAAAAATGCAAATGGATAATACGGTGAAAGGAAGCAACACACATCCTTCAATTATAACCTTAAAAATTAATGGACTAAGCCAGGCATGGTGGTGCACACCTTTAATCTTAGCACTTGGGAGGCAGAGACAGGCTGATCTTTGTGAGTTCAAGGCCAGCCTGGTCTACAGAGTGAGTTCCAGGACAGCTGGGGCTACAGGGAGACCCCATCTCGAAAAGACAAAAAAAAAAAAATTAATGGACTAAACTCCTGAATCAAAAGACATGGACAGGGAGATTAGATTAGGAAACAGAAGAATCAATGAATCCAAAAGTTGGTTCTTTTGAGAGCATAAACAAGAGAGACAGACCTCTAGCCCAGTTAACCAAAAGAAAGAAAGAACAACTCTACTAAGTTTGAAAACCTAGGAGAAGGGGGCTCGGCCCTCGGGCCATGTTCGGCCTGAGGGTGGGGTTCTTTGCTGAAGTGGGAAACTGAGCCTCCTGTGTGCCCCAGGGACTGCTGAAGGCAGCAAGGAGCAGCTTCCAGCTCAACATGGCCAGAAGGATCCTGCAGGAAGTACCTCAGTGTGTTTGGAAAATAAATGTGGATGTTCCTGAGGAGGCTAATCAGAATCTTTCATTCAGTTCCACTGACTGATGGTGGGAACAGACAGATCTCACCAAACTAATCATCTACAGTAATAAAGTCCAGTCGCTCTTGGATGACCACCACCTCTTGCCTGCCCTCACTGTTCTTGATATACATGATAATCAGCTGACATATCTTCCTTCAGCTATAAAAGAACTAGAGAATTTTCAGAAACTTAATGTTAGCCATAACAAACTGAAAATGTTTCCTGAAGAAATTACAAACCTAAAGAGCCTGAAGTCCCTGTGTATGCAGCACAATGAACTCACATGCATGCCTGACGGCTTTGAACACCTTTCCAGTTTAGAAGATTTAGATCTTTTGGAGCAATTGCCTCACAGCTGTGCCTGCTGGTCTTGCTTCTCTGTCCAGTCTTCTGTGACTCAATCTCTCCAGTAACCAGCTGAAGAGTTTGCCAGCAGATATGAGCCAGACGAAAAGATTAAAGCATTTGGATTGCAATTCAAATCTCTTGGAAACTGTGCCTCCTAAACTTGCTGGCATGGAGTCTCCAGAATTGCTTTACTTGTGGAGGAATAAATTGTGTGGTCTACCAGAATTTCTTTCTTGTAGTCTATTAAAACAACTACATGTAGGTAAAAACCAGATTGAAACCTTGAAGGCAGAGCATCTTCAGCAACTCACTGCTATCCTTGTGCTAGACATGAGGGACAACAAGTTAAAATCTCTTTCAGAGGAAATTGCTCTGCTGTGATCTTTGGAAATGCTTGACCAAAGCAACAATGATAATAGTAGTTTGCCCTGCTCATTGGGAAACCTTCCTTTGAAATTCCTGGCACTAGAAGGGAATCCTTTAAGAACTATTCGAAGAGAAACTATAGCTAAAGGAACACAGGAAGTCCTGAAGTACCTACAGAGCAAGGTCAAAGATGATACACCTAGTCAAAGTGACTCTGTTCCTGAAACAGCCATGACATTGCCCAGTGATTCCAGAGTCAATGTCCCACTATTGTGGGACATTGTCCCACTAAGATTGCTAGACTACAGTGATAAACAAGCAACCGAGATTCCTGATATGTTTGATGCTGTGAAAAACAACACCATCACTTCTGTTAACTTCAGTAAGAATTGTCTGGGCGAGATTCCTGCAAAAGTTGTAGAACTGAAGGAGATGGTATCTGATGTCCATCTCAGTTTTAACAAGCTTACCTTTGTACCCCAGGAGTTATGTGTGCTTCAGAAGTTGATGTTTTAGATGTAAGGAATAATCTTTTAAGTTCTTTGCCTGATGAAGTGGCATCACTGGCAAAACTACAGACAATCGATCTTTCCTTTAATAGGTTCGAAGTGCTACCTGAAGTTCTGTATCGGATCCCCACTTTGTGACCCTGTCTACGGGTCATGTAACGTTGGGTACCCGAGAGAACCCCAAAACCTGTAAGATAAGCGAGAGAAAAGAATGAGACTTTGCGAGGTTGTCAAAGTCTGATTTATTGAATTATGACAGCAGTATATATTTGGCAAAAGGCGGGAAGAATCAGGAAGAGGGGAGGGGGTAGGAGGTAGCTCTTGTAAAAGTTAAAGTTTATCGGGGCTGGCTGCTCGCGCCGGCAGAGATTGTTTGCCCGCGATAAGCTTCCTCCGCGGGCTGCTGGCTCCGGCAGACAATGTTTGCTTGTGATAAGATTCCTCCGGAACATCAGGTATGCAGGTAGGAAGCTTCTCTGCATATCTGCACCTTTAGGGAACAGCTCTGAAGTTATTTCAGAGTTAACTTTTTACGAACAGGCTTACAGCTCCTCACATATCCCCCTTCTTTACATTAAGAAGGTTCGGGGAGATATCCAGGTAGAGTGGCACCATCAGCCGATTATGTGACCGTCCCTGTCTTAGGATCGACCTCTACAAGACCCCCTTCCTTACCCGTCTTTGGATACCCTGTCGTCCTCAGGGCTCCTGTCTTAGGTTGGTAAGAGGGGAGAGGAAGTTGCCCGTCTTTGGGGCGGCCACCTGGACTGGAACAGGCTAGCCTACTCTATAGCCTGGGGACGATAATTTACAAGGAGCGAAAATCAAGCCGAATGGCAGGTGCAGGAACAGTGGCAGAGGATGGGCGAGCGGGCCCAGGGTTGTCATCAGCTTCTTCTTCGATGGCAATTCTGATTAGTAACAATCATGTGGGCTCTGTGGACCCTCAGAAGATGAGGCTGATGGAGAAGCTGAGTACCCTGGACCTGCAGAACAATGACCTTCTGCACATCCCACCAGAGCTTGGGAGCTGCATGTACCTGTGAACACTACTCCTAGATGGAAATACATTCCGAGTTCCCAGAGCATCCTTATTAATGAAAGGCACAGTCCCTGTGCTGGAGTATCTGAGAGACTGAATTCCAGCCTGACTTCGAGCTTGGCTTCTCATTCTGGGAAGGGGCAGAGTTAGTTTGTCTTCCATTGCTGTGCACAAACCGCTGACGCAACTACCATTGGGGAGGAAAGGGTTTATTTCAGCTTACATTCCTGGGTCACAGTTCATCACTTAATGGGGCCCAAGGCCAGGAACACAGTGGAGGAAACCCCGGAGGTCAGGAGCTGAGCACAGGCCATGGAGGATGCTGTTTACTGGCTTTGCTCCCACTGGCTCATACCCAGCCTGCTTCTTATATACAGTACACAGACCAACTGCCAGGGTGGCACACTCATTGTGGGCTGAGCCCTCCCACATCTGCCTCCAACCAATCAAGTACATACTCCACAGATGTGGGCCACAGGCCAATCCAATGGAAACCATCCCCACCTGAGGTCCCTCAACCAGGTGTGTCACAGTCAACACTAAAGCTATCCTAGCACAATTGACCCCTTGTCAAACTTGACACACAAAACACATCCCTATTAACCCACCACCTTTCCATTTCTTATCCCCAAAGTATGATGGTAACACTAATCACAACCAACCACAGTACAACCTAAAAGCCCCCGGTCCTTAAAATGTAAAAGTCTCTTAACTGTGTGCTGCTGTAAAATCCAAAACAAGTAATGTCTTATTTCAAAGGGAAGAATCAGGCATTCTCAAACAAAACCTAAGTCAGCAAGTAGCTCAAGGCTGGACCCTGGGATTCACTCACGATCTTTAGGGCTCCAAAGGGTTCTAGGCATTCTCCCCTTCTCAGACTCTGCCATCCGTGGAACACACAGCTCATCTCGCAGGCCCAGGCGAACTCCATTCCACACCTGCCTTTGCTCATGGGGTCGTCCCATGGTCCTGGCTCTCCAAAAAGCTGGTCACACTGAAATTGAGGCTGCACCTTCCCCAATGGTCTCTTCTGACCCCTCTTTCCTGGTGCAAAGCCTCAGCTTCTCTCCATGAACCCTGCAATCTGGGGGTCTCCACTGCAACTGAGGTGCAATTCCACCAATGTCCTTTCCTGACCTCTCAATGCCAAGCCTTGGTGCTGTCTGTGACCCCATCAAATTTTAACACCAGCACCCATATAGGAGACTATTACATGTTACCAAGTCCTGATTCTGCCTCGAGATGGAGGCTCAGGCCCCTTCTGGATCACAGCTTCTGTGTGCTGACCCTGAAGAAATTCTTCCCAGAAGATTTCACCACAGTGATGCTGGTCTCTTGTTACTTACAGCTGATTTTTCAGCCCCAGCTAACCAGCATCAATTGTCCCAGTACAACAAAGATTTCACTCCAGGTTCTGGTCTCTTGTTATTTACAGCTGATTCTTCAGCCCCAGCTGACCAGAACCCACAGATTAAACAGTCCTGCTCCTCTTTGAAACTAGAAACTTCACAAGCCAGGCTTCCATCTTCTACAAATCCTTCAGCAAAACTGCTCCAAGCTCCACAGCAACTATCTTTAGGCATTCAATTATCTTCCCAGCTCAAAGTTCCAAATATCTCCACAATCCTTCTCCAAAACACCAAGTTCAGGTCTGTCACAGCAATACCCCACTCTTCTGGTACCAATTTCTGTTCTAGTTTGTCTTCCATTGCTGTGACACAACACTCTGATCAACACCAACTTGGGGAGGAAAGGGTTTATTCAGCTGACATCTCCTGGGTCACAGTTCATCACTTAGGAAGCCCAAGGAAGGAACTCAGGGGAGGAACCTGGAGGCAGGAGCTGAATCACAGGCCATGGAGGATGCTGTATACTGGCTTGCTCCCCTGGCTCATGCCCAGCCTGCCTTCTTTGTTTAAATTTATTTCTGTATGTGTATGAATGTACTATATGCATGTAAGTCTGTGCACCCATGTCGTGCAATGCCGCAGAGGTCAGAAGAGGGTGTCAGACTCCCCTGGAACTGGAGTTCTCCTAGAATTGGAGTTTCAGATGGTTCTCAGCTGCCATGTGGGCACTGGGGATCAAACCCGGGTCCTCTGCAAGAGCAGTCAGCGCTCTCAACCACTAGGTCATCTCTCCAGCCCCCAGCCTGCCTTGTTATACCATACACAACCACCTGCCCAGGGTGGCACCACTCATTGTGGACTGGGCCCTCCCACACTGCTCGACCATCAAAACAATACTCCACAGATGTGGCCACAGACAAATCCAATGGAGCCAATTCCCCAGTTGAGGCTCCCTCAACCCAGGTGTGTCAAGTTGACACTAAAGCTATCCAGCACAGCAGACCAGCCTAGGATGACTTCTGTGCTCTATGCCCCCCTGTCAGCAGACAGCCCATCTTCACTGCCACACAATGTTTACTCAGTTGGGAAGTGTTGTATACTAATGTGCTGGCTGCATACAGTCATCAGTATTCCTACCTGCTTAAAATATTTTTCAGATGCATTTTCTTGAAATTACTTTTTACTTATTGTGATTTAATATTTTCATAATGATAAAGCAAGCATTTTTTTAGAACTAGGATTTTTTTTCAGATAGTGTGACCTGAACTTGACTATCCAATTCTAGATTTTTATTTTTATTATTTTTTTGAAATAGATTCTCAGTGTGTGGCACTGGCTGACTTGGAACTCACTATGTAGACTAGGCTGGCCTTGAGCTCACAGAGATCCACCTGCCTCTGCCTCCCAGATGCTGGGATGGAAGGCATGTGCCACCATACATGGCAACCTAATTCTACCTTTTTTGTTAGACATAAAATCAATGAATTTTATTGAATACTAAATTTTAGCATTTAAAAGAAAATGAGGCTTTTCATTATCTATGATAGGACATGGTTATGTCGTTGGTCTTAGTCCATGTGCTTTGATTTTGGTTTTGATTTTTAACTTTTTAAAAAGTGTATGTGTGTGTGTGTGTGTGTCTATGTCTGTGTCAGTGTGTGTCTGTGTCTGTAAACAGCCTGGTGCATCTTACTATTTATAGCACTTTGATTTTAAAGTCTGCTTGCAGTCTTGGTTAAGACTGGTAGTTATACAGTGATTTCCTAAAAAGGAATTTGATGTATAAACTTGATTTAGTAAAAACCAAATCTAAACATTTTTGTTTACAGTGCAATGATCAAAAGGAGATTAATGAGCTATCCTGGCTCATGTGCTGTTTCAGGAGGCCAGTCCAAAGGTGTGGGTATAGGTATGGAATGAAGCATGACTGCTTTAGGAAAAGTCTTGCTAGTAAGATGCATACTCCATGTTCACATAAAAGTTACATTTTTATATAAAAACAAAGAAGAAAAAGAAAACCTAGGAGAAAAGGATGAATATTTGAAATCCTGGGAATCAGTGAAGCTTAACCAAGAAGAGATCAAAAGCTTAAACAGACCCATGATATATGAAGAAATTGAAATTTTAATAAGAAACCTCCCAACTAAAAAAGCCCAGGCCCAAATGGTTTTAGGCCAGGATTCTCTAAAACATTTAAAAAAGAGTTACAACTATTATTACTCAAATTGTTCAGAAGAATACAAGCAGAGTGAAATCTACCCCATTACTTCTATGAAGCTAGCATCACTCTAATACCAAAACCAAGCAAACATACAAGTTAAAAGGAAAACTATAGACCCATCTCATTAATGAACACAGATGCAAAAATTCTCCACAAAATACTTGCAAACTCCATACAGACCCACATCAAAAGGTCATCCATCATGACCAGAAGACTGCTAGAAATGACTAGAAGTTTCAGTAAAGTGGCAAGACACAAAATTAACCTAGAAAAATCAGTAGCCTTTTGTTACACCAACAAAGAGCACATGAAGAAGGAATACAAGGAGACCTTCCCACTCACAATAGCCTCAAAACCAATAACATAACTAGGAACAAATCTAAACAAAGACACCAAAGATCTCTACAAAAAATTTTTTAAACCCCTGAAGAAGGAACTTGAAGAAGACATCAGAAGAAGGAAAGACCTCCCATGCTCATGGATTGGAAAATATAATACTGTAAAAATGTCCAATCTACCCCAATTAATATATAGATTCAATGCAATCCCAATTAAAATCCCTTAGAGTTTCTTCACAGGCTTGGAAAAAAAGTCCTTAATTTCATATGGAAAAACAAAAGACCCCAAATAGCCAAAGCAATCCTGAGAAAAAAGAGCAATCCAATGGGAATCTCTATATAAGACTTCAACCTATATACTACAGGGCTATAGTCATAAAAACTGCTTAGTACTGTCACAAAAACATGTTGAGCAATGGATGAAAACTGAAGGTCCAAACTTGAGCACATACAATTTCCACCTCATATTTGGCATGGGTGCCAAGAAGACACAATGGAGGAAAGACAGCATCTTAAGCAAGTGGTGTTGGCAAAACTGGATCACCACTTGTAGAAAAACAAAGTTAAACCCCTAACACTCACCCTGTACAAACATCAACTCCAAATGGATCAAAGACCTCAACGTGAAACCCAAACTCTGAAGGTGGTAGGAGAAAAAGTTGGCAGCGGCCTACAAGACATCAATGTAGGAAAAGACTTCCTAAATTACACAGCATCTGTGAAGGATATAAGATCGACAACTGACAAATGGGACCTCATTAAACTCAAAAGGTTTCGTACATCAAAAGAAACAATCAAGGAAGTGATGAGAAAGCCGCAGAGTGGGAGGAAACCGTCACCACAGATATATCTGACAAAGCATTGATTTCCAGAATATATAAACTACTCAAAAACAAGGAAAAAAGAAAACAAATGACTCACTCAAAAGATGGAGCAAAGAGCTGAACAGAGACTTCACAAGTGAGGAATTATAGATAGCTGAAAAAATCTTAAAAAGTGTTCAACTTTACTAATAATTAAGGAAATGCAAATTCAAACCACTTTAAGACATCATCTCACTCTGATAAGACTGGGTAGGATCAAGAAAACAAATGATACTAAGTTCTGGAGAGGTTGTAGGGAAAGGGGAACACTCATGCACTGCTGGTGGGATGTAAACGTGTACAGCTGTTGGTAGTTTCTAATCGTCTGATCTTCCTTTAGACACACATGGCTGTAATCCATATGATCTTTTTCCCTCCTTGAGCCATCTGGCAGTTTTACTGAACTGCAAGCTTCAAGGCTGTCTCCTGCCTGCAGGCTGACAGTGTCTGAGCTTAGCTCCTGGCAAGAAGAGGGGAGGGGGACCGTGGGAGATTATCCAGGGGAAAAGAAAGACAAACAAAGACAGACAGACATGGACTCAGAAAGCCTGGGAGAATAGACACTCAAGTTTAATGTTGGAACTCAAGGGTTTTATACTAACCCAGGCATGAGCCAGGACATGTACAAACAATTGGGGGCTAGGGCAGGTAATTGGGACAAGGGAACCTCTGGCTATAATTGAGATCAAAGTTCTTTCCTGAGAGATCAAAGGACAGCTCAGACGTTCACAGGTCTGTGAGAATAATAGCAGGAGTCAAGGCTTTTGGCTGTCAGGTAACTGATTTTAAGTGCTCCTGCCAAAAGAATACCTACATCTCCCCATTTTTACTTATTTTAAAAAAGCTCAGTTGTGACAAACTTAATATTTTATCTGCTGGTGAATACTCCAGAATAGTGTGGCCCAACTAGGCTCCCACTGGGGACAACAGAACCTGAGTGTGCATATAGTGGGCATCTTGGCTTTACCAGGGGCAATTGAGCTCCTATTTGCATATTCAGCAAACTAGAGGTGTGACATTTTGCTCAATACATCAAAGGAAGAGCTGGAACTTTGGAGAAACAGGCGAGGCAGGAAATACTGCCTACCCTGCCCTCATGAAGAAGCCCCAGGGTAGAATCTGCAATTTCTTACCTAGAGCCTAGCAGAGTCTCATTCCCAAAGCTAGTTCCCATTATTAATTACAATGGAGCAAAATTGTCGCCGTGTAGCAGAGGATTGTTAGGAACAACTTAATCCTGGGCTGAAGACATTTGAGCTGTTACCCCAAACTGGCTTTTGACAAACCAGGGAGCAACCTCCTGAGGTGGGAATTGTTCTTAACAGAAAGGATTTTCCTGGTGGCCTAGGGTAACTTAGGTTGCAGGTAAACATAAAGGCATGCAGGTATCCTTTGATCTTTCTCTGAACACAGAAGAAGCAAAAAGCCATAGGCCAGTTGCTATGACTCTCAAGTGCATTCACACCTATGATTTAAACACAGAAACTGGTGCCAATGCATAGCAAACCAACCAGAAAGGTTGCAAAGAAACCCATTGAGCATGCAACTTTCCCTTAAGTGGTGAAATTCTAAAAAAGACAAAGTAAAATTAATACCTTTTCTACCATTAAAACATACAGGTATGTGAGTGACATAGTCTCTAAAGTAACACTGTTTGTCCTACAAATAAAGACATACAAAGACATACAGGTATGTGAATAACATTGTGTCTAAAAATAACATTGCTTGTCCTACACATAAAGACATACAAAGAAATATAGGTATGTGAATAACATTGTGTCTAAAAATAACATTGCTTGTCCTACACATAAAGACATACAAAGAAATATAGGTATGTGAATAACATTGTCTCTAAAAATAACATTGCTGTCTTATACATGAAAACATACAGCTATTACTTGATACCACTTTTTAACATAGATGGTGTTTTTTACTTGTACCCCCAAACTCCCAAGCTTGGTTGGAGAGATCCGTACATGCAACTACATTGATGGTACAAAGTTCAGTCACAATTGTCTCCTGTAGGTTTTTTTCTTTAGCCAGCCATTTCCAGGCTTTCAGGGGAAGGCAGGTGAGAGACGAAGAAGTAAACCAATTTTGTTGTTGAAGATAGCTCCTAGGTTGTCTCAGCCTTTTCCCAGCAGGAGGCTGGCGACTCAGCTCTGGCTCCAGTCTTTTAGGAGGCGTGGATTGTGAGGCTGCAGATGGCCTCCTGCTTAGCTGGAATCTTGGCTCTCAGGGATACCTTTTTGTAGTTTACTCATGAAATATGAATGATAATAGCATAGGCAGTCAAGTAAACATTATTTACTATACTAGAATGTGCTGCTCGCATAGCACAGGTGGTTAGAGATACCAGTTGTTATTTTACTCTAGGTAGGAAATACCTCGTTTATCATTCCAGTAGATAAACAGATGAAGGCTTGTTAAATTCTTTTAAGAATAACATAGATTTGCCCTTTAATTTTAAGTTTGAAAAGTAAAATAATATATTAGTTTAGTACTGGAATTATTTGTGCTGCCCCCCCCCCCTTTTTTAGTCCTGGTAGATTTATTGGGCCTGATTTTTAGCTTGATAGAAGATAGCTGTAATATTTTTTTTACTGACGTAATTGGCTGTTGAAGAAATACCAGCCAGTATATTACCTGACCTTGATACATATTTAATAGCTGCTTTTGAGAAATAGAATGTCCTTCCAAGATAAAATGGCTTTCTTATTCATGGTGATGTGGTGTATTGTATTTAGAGAAAACAAAGCTGCCTTTTCATGAATTGTAGTACATAGCATTTTGACATCTAGTGAGGCTAGACTAATCTTTGCTCTCATGATAATAAGATTCACTGTGTATAAAAATTACCTTGGTAATTTTATGTAAAAAATTAATTTTGTTGCTGTATGAATGTTGATTCATATCAAAAGATCTAAAAGGATTGTCTTGCTTCAAAAACAGAACAACATCCAAAGCCCAAAGAATAACTCCAGTGCGAAGAGTTTTATTAGGGATTGCTCACAGGATTAGTGACTTGTAGCAATTCACTGTCCCACCAGTCTGGACTTTTAATCTAAGGGTACCTAGGGGATGAGTGAAAAGGGGCAGTGATAACAATCACTCTAGGACAGTTCTTGATTATAGAAACCATGGGCCTGCTGCCAGGAAGAAACAGGAATAGCTCAGTGTCCATTATCCCTTTCCTGGGTGTTCAGGGTATGTTGATTGCCCGTCTGGACAGTACTTGATTATAGAAACCATGAGCCTGCTACTGGGAGGAAACACAAACAGCTCAGTGTCCATTATCCCATTCCTGGATGTTCAGGATATGTTGATTGCTTGTGTCTTTCCTTAGGTCCACTGTGAGCCAGGGTCTCTGGTCAGTGGTCATGTCAGCTACTTCTCCCAGTCCTGTCAGGGGTCAGGCCAGATGACCAGCGTTCCCACATTCCATCCCATTCTCTAGTTCTTAGAAGCTTTCTGGCCCGTTCTCTATGTAATTGTCTAAAACCACCAAAAGAAATCCCTCCCTGTGAGAAAAGACAGTTTACTGGGAAAAAACTTAGGAATAGAGAGCAGCACCAAGCAGCTGTGTGATGAGATTTTTTAATATATCAGAAATTAACCCAGGGCTGCAGGGTGTGCATGGACCAGAATAGTCTTGACTTTAGGGGACATTTGGAGGAAATACCAAGAAACCAGGGGAGCTCTAGACCTCATTGGCCACCTGTGACTTCAGGGAATGCAATTTTTATTCTGCATGTGTCAAGAGTTTCAGTGTTTCTGAGCATAGGGGCTTCTGGTAACAAACTTAACATTCCAGCCTTTTGTTGGTATTAGGGGTTGGGGGCTGTGGGATAAATGATTTCTTCTTTGAAATGGGCTCATCACCCAGAGGAGTTAAGTTTGCATCCCAGCAGCACAGTTTCCCCAAAGTGTTGGCATTTGCATGATGTTGGCATTTCCACAGAAGGTGCATGAGACTTTGGAATCCAGGGTAGAGACGTATAAAAGGCCCACCACATGAGGCTGGACTCTCTTGCCACATACCAGCTTAGACAGAGGGCACAGGGTTTCCCACTGAAGCACTGGGTGGCCATGTTGATCAGCCACTACTGCACCTCAAATGAATTTTCACTTCTTAGCCATTACTTTGTAGCCAATTTTAATAAATTCTGGTCTACCTGAGAAAGAAAAAGAAACCTTTTTAAGATAAGTTTTTGTTATATTTACCAGTGGGTGCATAAGATAAGCTTATTGGTTTAAATAATATAATAAATTTTACTTTCATATTATTGTATATTTCAACAGCTTTTTTATTTTATGAGAACCAGGAACAGAGTAAGATCAACAGGCTCATTTAAAAAATATGAACATAAATAATATCCATGACATAGTGTAATAATCTAGGACTTCTTTACCTCAGCATCTTAAGCTGGATGGCTCTTGTTTGCTATGGATCTTAAGTAGGATTTATTGCAAATTGGGGTTTATACATCTTTGGTACCTTTTGGGCTCACATGAGCCTGAGAGTTACAGGTTACATTTTAGCAGTATACGCCCATCATAAGAAAAGATGTCAGGGAAAGAAAACATACAAAGTGTCAAAACTTTTGTATTTTAACTCTGTAATCATAGCTGAATGCAAATTTTCATAATGTCCCAGAATAATTCAGGATTCTAGAAAAAGTTTATTTTTTCTCTAGTGGGAAGACAGACAGAAGGACTCAGACACAAACACATGCATTTTCACACAGATACCTGGATAATGAAAGATAAAATGTGTGTGGGAGAGAGAGAGAGAGAGAGAGAAATGGAGTATTTTGATTGGTGCAATGATGCCAGGATGTCTATGACTCAACAGAAGGACCCAGATCTTATCTAATTCTCTGTTGGTCATATTCTGAAGGAGAAGGAAAGAAGGGGTGGCTGTGGTGGTTTGAATGAGTGTCCCCCATAGACTCTAGGTATTCAGACGTTTGTCTCCAGTTGGTGGCGCTGTTTTTGGAGGTCTTAGAAGGTGTGGCCGTGCTGGAGGAAGTGCGTTATTGGGGGCAGGCTTAGTGAGTTTTAACAAGCCTCGTGGTCTACAGTTTCTCTCTCTGCTTCCTGTGCTCATTGTGAGATGTGACCCTCAGTTTGCTGCTCTGGTCTCCAGCCGCCATGCCTCCCACCACAATGGACTCTAATTCCCTGGAACTGTCAATTGTAAGCTCAAATAAACTCTTCCTTTTATAAGCTCCTTTGGTCATGGTGTTTTATCACAGCAACAGAAAAGTGACTAATACAGTAATTTGGTACCAGGAGTGGGGTGTTGGCTGTGAAGAACTTGACCATGTGGATGTTTGGAGAAATGTGGAAGACTTTGGAACTTTGGGCCAGAAAGGCTGTTGACTACTGTAAGCAGAGCTTAAAGGGCCATTCTAGTGGAGGCCTGAAAGAAAGCATGGCTGCAAAAGATGTGATTCCAGGGAAAAATAAAGACTTAGGCAACAACTGGGATATTTTGATAAAGAGTCTGGTAGCAGTTTGCCCGCAGTCCAAATGCTTGCCTGATGCTAAGTTAAAAAGCAATGAATTGATATCATTGGTGGAGGATATTTCAAGACAGCCTAATGTAGAAATGGTGGTGTGGCTTTTAATGGTGAATATTGTACAGATCTACAGTGAAAAAGAGCAGAAGGGACAGGAAAAAATGCAGAATGTACAATTGGATCTGATAACTACACTAGAAAGATTAAAGATGGGGCCAAAGCATGTGAAGGAGAGGCTCCCTTTCATAATGAGACTAAAGTGAATAAGGAGAGGCCTGGAGATTTACAAGTAAACAAAAGAATCAGTACCTTCAGGACAAGACCACACCCAGCTAATCCTCCAACAAGTCCAGGGCAGAAAAAAGTTGCAAATGTGGTTGAAATAGGCCAGGGTCCATCCCAAATTGCAGCCAAACTCGACAGTTTCATTCACGTAGTGCTGGCTTTAGAGGCATGAAGTTTGCAACAGTAAAGGGGTCATCAGTTTTTCCTCCATGGTTTCAGAGAGCTGCCAAGGTCAGGCAGAGTGAAGCAGGGGTGTCCCTGCATAAAGTAGACCCTGACAGGCCATTGCATAAAGCTGTAAATGTAAAGCCTGGTTGGCAGCGGAGACCCCAAGAAGACATTCGAGATGCCAGACCTGTGAGATATTTGCCAAGGAGAGCTGCATACAGGGAGTGATACCAGCCTAAGAAAGAGATGTATGTTGCAAACAAAGCTGAAAGAGCTGAGCCATCTAAGCCCTTTGAAAGTCAAGTCCCAAAAGTTGCATGTGGAGCTACAGGACTTGGCGTTTGCCCTGCTGGTTTTTGGTCTTGTTTTGGTCCAGTATTTCCTCACTATGCCTCTATTCCTCCTTTTGGAATGAAAATGTGTATTCGGTTCCACTGTACATTGGGAGTATGTAATTTGTCTTTTAATTTTACAGGAGCTTACAGTTTAAGAGATTGGCCTGAGTCTCAGAAGAGACTTTGGACTGTGGACTTTTAAATGACATTAAAACTGGTAAAGACTATGGGGACTTTTAAGGTTAGACTGAATGCATTTTGCATTTTATGTAGTCAGGAGCCTATGGGGGCCAGGGAGTGGAATGTGGTGGTTTGAATGAGTGTCCCCCATAGGCTCTAGGTATTCAGACGTTTGTCTCCAGTTGATGGTGCTGTTTTTGGAGGTCTTAGAAGGTGTGGCCGTGCTGGAGGAAGTGCATTATTGGGGGCAGGCTTAGTGAGTTTTAACAAGCCTCGTGGTCTACAGTTGCTCTCTCTGCTTCCTGTGCTCATTGTGAGATGTGACCCTCGGTTTGCTGCTCCAGTCTCCAGCTGCCATGCCTCCCACCACAATGGACTCTAATTCCCTGGAACCATCAATCGTAAGCTCAAATAAACTCTTCCTTTTATAAGCTCCTTTGGTCATAATGTTTTATCACAGCAACAGAAAATTGACTAATACAGGTCGCTTTCCATTTCCAAAGAAAAATTAATGACTGAGATGGTGTGTGAGAGATGAGTGTGCCTCAGTAAGGAGAACAGCTATTGGAACAGTTTCACAGGCCAACGCCTAGGAAGAGAAGCATCAGTTAAAAGCAGCAGGTACCTGATGGAAGGGAGGTAGCTGTTGGAGTGAGCAGATAATGGGCAGTTATTTGAATGTGCCTCAAGTAGAGATCATCAAAGATGCCAGCTGAGGCCAAGGTTATGGATGGTGAGCTATTGTAAGAGAATCTAGTAAGAAACACATGACACCTGGTCTCTGGTAGGGCCATGAAAGCATAGATATAATGAATCCCAGAGTCCATTTCAAAATTATGACCAGAAATCCAAATATAAGATATTGCAATTGTTGCATATATACTTAACATAGCAATATAATATTGTAAAGGAAGGGGTGTGGAAGTGTCAACTGATTTGTGAAAGAATTTGAATTCTGAAAGTATTATGATTAAATACACATCATCCTTTAGATTACAACTCAGAGGAGAGTCCACGAGAATAAAATGTTTGAAAACATGTCAGTCATCAGTCTACTGACCATACAGAATTCAACCAGGTGGGAAAACCCATGAGTTATAGACTTCCTTTGTTTCCAATGTTGAGATCCCATTTCACTGCAAAGACTGGAGTAGGGTGTGTTGGAACTAGGTCATCCCTTTAGAAGGTGTTGGGCCTGCTTTGTCCTGGCCCATGAGGCCTGTGGTAACTTCTTGAGCCTGCTCTAAAGTTTGACAACCTGTCTCTTAGTTTCAAAAGCTGGTCACTTCTGCATAAGGGTGACTCATCATAGTCTGAGCTGAAAACACCCCTACCCGGATACAACTAATAAGGTGAATTTTATTGACCCAAAGCTATCCCCCCACTCTACGTATTTCCTCTCCTGCCTTCTTTTCTCCTCCCCTCCTGCCGAGCAAATATAATCTGCTGCCTGATGCAATAAAGTGAGTCCTTGCTTCAACAAGCCCCTGGTCTGGTGTGTTCTCTTCCAGACTGTTGACACTCATCATCCCGCTCAGCCCCATCCACCGAGGAGGCCAGCTGGTTCGAGCCTCTTCTCCCCCATCCCTCTTCAGGTGACACCCACAGACGGAACTCCCCACTTTCCATAATGGGGTGAGCCCAACAGTACATGGAGCATATTTGACGCAACTCAACCCACACAACAAAGAGGGCTTCAGTTCATGGAGTCTAAAACAGTCTTATATGGATCCAAATATGTCCTGTTGGTTACTCTTCATGAACTTTAATAAATTCTCACAAACCAATCTTGGCTAACAATCCATCATCAGGGGAAAGTTGCAATCTTCCTGTGGAAATGAGAAGCTGATTTTCCAGAACTATCAAGACATTTAAAGGTGTAAGCTAAGCAGATTTGATGGGGCAAGGAGCAGGTGTGTAAGCCCATTCAATGAAGGCTGATGAGGTTTTCGGGGTGGGGGGCAGCATTCAAGTCCTTTAGCAAAATTAGTTGAGAAATTGGTAGAGAAATGGAAGGAAATGGAAGGAAAATGGAGGTTGTCACTATTCTGCCTTGCCGATGGCAGGGATTGAATGTTAAATAAATGTCAACATCAAAGCCCTAGATCTGGCCTTCTAGTATTCACTCATATTTGACAGCATGATAGATGCCCTAATTCTACCTCTCCAGCTGCTAAGAACAAGGCAGCCCTTCTCCTACATCACTTCATGAGCTTTCTACTAATGCATATACATCCTGAGTAGTATTTTCTATTTAATTTTATTTTTGTTCTAAAACAGTTTTCTCATAATATCTGCATTTTAATATATGTTCTTCTTATGCTTGTGAGATTATCCATTACATAGTAGCAACTGATATCTTCAAAGTACTTGGCAAGTCCTGAAATCAGGGAAGGAGCACATGAAGGATGTGGGAGGCTAAAGAAAATGGAAAATCGACAGGTCAATGTGATGTAATTTATTCTCTCTGGCCATAGGCGTTCTGTCCAGCAAGAGGTCCACAGTCCTACATACAAGCACACAGGCTTACAAGCAGTGTTCCACAGGCAATGGTGTCAGGCACAAAGGTCTGAAAGTAAGCATTAGGCCTACAGACTGCTGATAGACAAACTCAGATGCTCACTCTGGTTTCTGTGATATATTTATACAGAATCACACAAAGGTATTGTCATACCAGAAGTGATTTGTAGTTATATAAAAATGGATTAAGTTATTGTTTATACACGTATACTGGGTGCTAATGGTTCCCTGCATATGTAATGGTGGGTGCTATCTTAGCTCTCTGTGGGTATCCATGTAGGTGCCATGTTTAGTTAACTTTAATTGTATCTGTTGTTTTTTATTCCTTTCATCATGACACTAACACATTCATATGTTATCTTATCTATGCCTGTATCTATATGATAATTACATATTTCTCAACTGAAATCACTATGATTGTTTTGATAGATAGAGTCCTTGGTTTCAAGGTAGGTTAATGCTTGAAAGAAAGTTGGTCAAAAATGAAAATTGTAATTTTTAATCATAATATTTAATCTCCTTCAATTATTAAGGATTCTGCCACACTTGATAATGGTGCAGATCAAAAAATGTCATCAGAATATTTGAAGATTGATCCTGAGGCTGTTAGTACCTGTCTTTGCTGTTTACATTGAGTGGAAAAGGCAACTTCTGAGTTAGGGTTAAGTAGATTTGGACCAAGATTGAAGAGGTCACAGAAACAAGACACTGAGGTGATGGGCAGGAGATTCCAGCCTTGGCTTGCGACAATATTTACCTGTTGTATCATCATCATTATCAAGATTGGCATACCTTCCTGTTGACCTGAGGGAGTATAAATATGAAGCTGAGACTTTTACTGTTGGCCTGTTCCCCAGAAGACCAGGCTCTACTTCTAGATGCCAATTGACCACCATGAAGCTGATTGTTTTGTACTTGGTTGTGGCACTCTGCATCTCTTGCAAAGGTGAGCAATGCAGGAGTCTTTTCACTTGCAATAATACCAAAGATATTCACTTTGCAATGTTCATCACTGTCTACTTCAAGTGTCTGCTCCCTGGGAAATTGGTCTTCTATCTCAGAGTGGAATAATCTGCAGCCATGCCAGATTTATATTGTATTTGGACTTAATAATTTTAATAGGCAGGTGGCAAATACTTGTGTGTTACAGTGTTTTTATTCTTGCTCATTCTTAACACAGCCTTTGCTATGATGATGCTGTGTTCAACAAACAGTTCCAATATTTTAAAATACTACACTGATGATGACAGTATCCACAAATCAAAACAACTTCTCCCTTTAAAGTGCCGATATATCATTAAAACAAATTTCACAGGGATATTTTATGTAAAGTACCTAATTTCCTAAATATTTTAAAAATCCAGTTAACTTGTGAAACTAATTGAAATGCAAGTTATCATCAGTTCTGATTAAAATTAAAAAATGAGAAAAAAAGAAGTTAAAAAGCATTTCACTTTTTACCTTTCGATGTTTAAGAAAATGGAAAATGAGTACATTGTTCAATCACAGTTTTTGCATGAAAATGCTTGCTAAATGAGGGAAATATTTTCTGTACCTGAAAATGATCTGTTTTCTAATTTTTGGATAGGATACAAACATACCTTTCCCTTTCCTATGTGAAACCAGAATTGATTGGAGAATCATTCCATTTTGTGATAGAAAAAATTTTTTAAGGAAAAGAACTGTCATAATGCATATCATATTTCAATTGCTGGAGCTAGTACTCCTGTCTGATGACTGTGCTTTAACTTTCTATTGAGCCACACTTGAATTTTTAAAATCAAGTACAACAATGTGTGAAAATTCCTTCTAATGGTACATAATAAGTGTCAAATCTGTACAGACCAATTGTATTAGCATTTTGAATTTTCTAATCATTGAAACTGGAACTTCTGCTTTGGAGCTGAGAAAAGGGAAGGAGAGTCTGTCTTTTGCTTTGGAGGTTATGGGATGAATTTGTTTGGTGCTAGTGGTAATAATAGCAAAATACCTGTGCAACCCAAATTGTAGTGGCGGAATGTGTATTTCCTGTGACTTAGGTATTGATATCTAGTATTTCTATGTAAGCCATTGTGAATCATGAAATATGTTCAACTTCACTCGTGACATTCATTTTACATTCTGTAGGTTATCCGAATTTGAGAAGCAATGAGAAATTGGCTGATGGGAGCTTTGGAAACATAAAATCTCTTCTAGCTGCTTCTGGTGAAAAGGGACATGGAATTCATCGGACTCTTAGACATCTTTATAATATAGCACCCCCTCCTTTCATAATGATAGGCAGGACTTTGGAGCCCAGGACACTAGGTATTTTGGTTTTGGAGAGAGAAAAAAAACAGGTTCAGATATCTATTATATTATGAAGATATAACATTATTTCAAATGAAAGTAAAGGTCTGGTCTGTGATTTTACACATCTTTATTTCTTTCAATCACATGTGATTTTGCATAAGGAGCCAGCACTTTGGGTTCTGGACTGGAGCTGGTGGAAGAAGGAAGGTGGTAGCAAAAAGTAATCTTTCAATATTTTTCAAATAGGGTTAGTAATAGCAGAAACATTACTACCCATAAAAGAAAACATGTTAGAGAACCACAGGTTAGCGTTTAGGTTGTTATATTTATTTTTAATAGCATAGGTTGTATTTAATTTGTCTGAATGAACAGCATTAATTCAAGTACTTTGATGTATCTTCAGAAGATAATCACTTCATCTTCTGAAGATGGGAGCACCTGTGCAGATAGGGTGACTAAGAATGAGCTAGAAAATGTGAAATTTATTTTAATCAACATGGTAAAAGAGCAAGCGGAAGCAGTGGCAGTGCTGAATCCATGTGCATCACTGTGAGCCACTGTGATCTGAACTGATTTCATCTGTTAAAGCCTGTTATTACTGCCAAAAAAAAAAAAAAAAAAAGAGTCTGGGTTGTTACACATTTGCCTTTCAGAAAAGAGCATTAGAGGTGAAATGGATCTTCAAACTTCATACATCTTCTGGCAATAGCCCATGTCAAAATATGAGAAAAAAGAAATCTTCAGAATCTACATCCACAGCCTGAGTTGAATTTTATTTTCAGTCGGCTTGAATTTTTTCAATCATAAACTTTTCTGAATGAGGTTAGTTGGCAACATTAATACATCGATTGGAGTATCTTGCAAGAGAGGTGAACACGTACAAGTTTGCAATATGGTATAGGGCATTTGAGTGGTAGGATGTGGGGGCAGGGGATGATACCCTGAGCAACAGCAGTTCTGCTGGACCCTTAGTCTCACATGTGACATTCCTCACCCCGTTCAACTATCTGCTGGATACAATGACAGGCACTTGGGCATCTCCACCTTCTTTCCATTCCTTCATTTGTCAATATGCTTTGTGTTTATTTTTAAATCACATTCTGTTTTCCATTGAGAACCAACACTTCATCTTTAAGTTTGGCTCTGATGAGAGAGTAACAGAGACATTTCAGTCATGGACTCTGTTTCCAACAGTTTGGTCACAATAAACATAGTAAACATAAATTCAAGTACTATAAAATCATGTGTCAGTGCTCTGAATATTTATATGTAATATTTCCTGAATATTAAAGTTAGAGGTGACACTTATGAAACTGTGTTGTAATGGCAATTATTTTTTATTTATTTATTTTTTAATTTTATTTATTTTTGTATGTGTATGAATGTACTGTCTGCATGTAGGTCTCTGCACCCGTGTCTTGCAATGCCGCGGAGGTCAGAAGAGGGTGTTGGATTCCCCTGGTACTGGAGTTCTCCTGTAATTGGAGTTACAGACGGTTCTCAGCCGCCATGTGGGTGCTGGGGATCGAACCCGGGTACTCTGCAAGAGCGATCGGCGCTCTTAACCACTAGGCCATCCCTCCAGCCCCTTAATGGCAATATTTAACCTTCTGCAGTTTATCCTTGAGATCTTACACCCCCCCCCCCCGAAATGCTAACAGATAAATTCCCTGAAGTTGTGAACTCATTTGGACACCCTGCTTCTATGGATCAGAAGAGAAGAGACTCTGAGGACCCAGGTACTCTAGTTGGCTGTATGTCAGTGAAAATGAATTCATTAACCTTGAAGTATAAGTTTGTTAGCACATTATCTATCTGCCAGTGGTAAATTTTTGTTATTTGATACTGGTCTGGAGAAGGCAAGGATTAGGCTATAGTTGGTCAAGGAATATATGGTTCACATTCATTTCCTGACAATAGAATTGGTGAAATGGAGAAAAGGGACTTTAAAATCCAGATGGTCCTCCATGGCTACTGCTAACTAAAGCTCAATACATGGAAACCTGTTAATAAAAACTTTTGAACATGTTTCTTTGCTGTCAAAAAATAATCTGTCAATAGAACCAGGGGAAGAATTATGGTGAACACCTGGAAATCTGGTAGAGGGCATGTAGTAGACAGGAATCTGTAGGCAGAGATTGATAGACACCATCTCTGCTGAAACCGCATCCCTGATCTCAGCTGTGATGGTCTTTACTTACACAGTGCTTTTTCAGGGAAATTTAATCAGGTGTCAAACTTCCATTATTTATTATGTATAGCTTCATGCCAAAGAGATTTACCTTCTTGCTGTTCTTTAGTTTGGGGAATGGAAAAGGAAAAGTGTACATCTTTGAACAGACTCTGTATCCAAACAAATGTGTGGCAATAGTCTGAGTAGGGTAGAATTTATTCGTACTGAAGGACATTGTTCTGGGGTTTTAGATACTCCAGGATCTCCAGTAATCTACCCTTCTTTTTTGTTGTCTTCTTACAGAACAGTCTACATAACAGTGTGCAGTCACTGTAAAGCTTGTGACTACAGGTTTATATTTTACAGTGAGGGTAGTGTGCATAAAGGTCATTGTATATTTGGCAGTGAGAATAATTCTCATAACTACAGTTTTATATTTTGCAGGCAAACCATTGAACAGATGGCAGCTTGTCTGATACACTTTTGTCTCTGAAATTCAGGAGTCAGTCTGAGTCTCCTCATCAAAAAGGACCCAATGTTGGTCGAAGTGTTTTCTTGATTTCTCAGTTAATTTTCTGCTCTATTTCTTTAAATCATATTTTGATTTTCTACTTTGAGGCAACTCTTTGTTTTCTTTTTCCTGATGTAGTGGGAAAAATAAATCTGTATCTGGAGTTGATGCTTCTGCATAACTGAAGCTGGAGATAACAGCCAAAGTGACACAAATTCTTCTGATAGGAGAACAGCTGTTAGTGGATCAGCTTCTATGGCTTAGTCATGGATAAGCAATTTTATTTGAAAATCATGATTATTAAATTTTAAAATAAAAATGATCATTATTCACTTTGTGGATTTTGAAGTAACATTTCTCAAAGGGTCTTATATATTATAAAAATGCCTTAGCATATTTATTTTTGTCAGTGGAATTTTTTAGTAATCAGCAGCAGAAAATAAATGATACTAATACTATGGAAATATAAACATAGGACAAGAATGTACTAATTAAGGAAATGCAAATTAAAACCACTCTAAGATACCTCACTCCAATAAGACGGGCTAAGATCAAGAAAACAAAATACACCAAATGGTTGAGAGGTTGTGGGGAAAGAGAAACACTCATCCACTGTTGGAGGGAATGTAAATTCATGCAACCACTATGGAAAGCAGTGTGGAGAAGCACTAAAAGACTCAAAATGAGCCCACTTGCTGACCCAGCCATACCACTCCTGGGTATATACCCACAAGGCTCAGCCTAGTGCAAAATACATGCATGCCTATGTTTACTGCAGCTCTCTTCACAATAGTTAAGAACTGGAAGCTACCCAAATGCCCCTCAACTAATGAGTGGATCACAAAATTGTGGTACATCTACACAATGGAGTTCTATGCAGCAGTAAAGAAAGATGACATCATGAACTTTGCAAGTAAATGGATGCAACTTGAGCCATTATGCTAAGTGAAGTAACACAGTCCCCCCAAAACAAATGGGGAATGGTTTCCCTCATTTGTGGATGCTAGCACCAAATCCCCCAGTTGAAAGGAAGCTGGGCAATTTTATTGTTATATATCTTTTAATCTTAAAGCAACTATGCTGTTATAATGTGAATCTCTTAATGGGCCCTAGAATTAACTCACCACTAATTTTCAGACATTGAAATTACCATATATGGGTGGAAGGTATGTATTCATATTTTAGAGTAATAAAAAATTAAAGGGAAAAATGTGAATTCCTAAAAACATTTCAGAATTAACATACAGTTTATTCCTGGAGGAATAATTTTGATACATACACAATGTTTAGATAAGCATATTTTGGAGGAATAGAAATGGGAGGGAACAACAGCAACATAAGGACTAGGTCAAAGAATGGATTGATCCTGTTAAATTCTGCCCTAAACAATAAAACTCTGTACAGAAAAACTTTTAAAAAGACTGAGAGAAAGATGAAGGACATGTATGGCAGAATGCATGAACTGAGGTGGGGGGGCAGGGAAAGGGGAATATGTCTAAATTGAACTGAAAAATGATGTGTGGAATACACAAAACATCAAATGTATTATATTAAAGAAAAGAATGGACAAGACATCAAAATGACCCGAACTAATATGTCTCTCATCAATACCTCTAAATATTAATGGACTTCATTCTCCACTCAACACACATAGACTGGTAGACTGGATTAAGAATACAGAAGGTATTTTTTGCGGTCTGCAAGAAACCCATCAAGATGAAGAAGCCCATTGGAGTATTATCAAAGGAACAATTAACAAAGTTGATATCATAATCCTTAAATTATACACACCAAATTCAGGTACACTGAACTTTATAAACCCAATTCTCCAGGACATTAAGACACAGATTCAGGGGGCTGGAGAGATGGCCTAGCAGTTAAAAGTGCCTACTGCGGTTAAGAGCGCCAACCGCTCTTACAGAGGACCCGGGTTCGATTCCCAGCACCCACATGGCGGCCGAGAACCGTCTGAAACTCTAATTCCAGGAGAACTCCAGTTCCAGGGGAATCCGAGACCCTCTTCTGACCTCCGCGGCATTGCACGACACGGGTGCACAGACTTGCATGCAGACAGTACATTCATACACATACAGAAATAAATAAAATAAAATAAATAATTAAAAAATTAAAAAAAAAAAGAGTGAACTACTTGCTCTTGCAGAGAACCTGAGTTCAAGATCCTCAGCACCCACATGGCGGCTAAGAACCATCTTTAACTCCAGTTCCAGGTGAATCCTATACCCCCTTCTGACCTCTGAAGCATTGCATGACATGGATGCACAAACCTACATGCAGACAGTACATTCATACAACACATACAAAAATAAATAAAATTTTAAAAAGACACAGATTGATTCTAGCACACTAGTAGCAGAGGATTTTATTATCACACTGTTCATTATATAGGACAACTGGACAAAACATAGATAGAAAAGCATATCAACCCAACAATAATATATACCAAATAATGAAATCACAAAGATATATCATCATTTCAATGCACTACCAACCACATATGCCCCCTCCCCTACTTATTGGTAACACTCCTTTGAAACTTGACACAAAGTTTTTGGTAACCTGCTAGCTGATAAATAAATGGTCATGTGTGCTAAGATTGATAAACCACAATAGGTTTCCTGATCCTCAAAGATAGTAGTTAACTCAAATAATGATAATTTCTGCCTTGGGAGTTTACTCGTTTCTAAATTTCTATGTTTTTAATGTAAGACATTTCTTTTCCTGAACTTATACTGGAGCCCAGTTCTAGCTATTAAGTAAATGGACACAGATATTCTCTATTTATATGTAAGACATTTGACCCCTATGCAAAACATCTTTGGAGTGAACAGACAGGCTTTTCCCAAACCCAGGTAAATATCTCTGAACATCTGGAGAGATTTGTTCATCTAGAATCTACCCCATGACTTGTAAGGACATTTTAAAGTTTTACTTTATAGAGTATAATTCAAAATAAGTAATATATATATTATAATATATACATACACCACACACACACTCACACACACGAGCACAGACACACACGCATCTATGGGCAAATCTCTCAGGACATGTTATTTAGTCTCACAGTATCAACTAATAACCCCATGTATGTGATTTAAAGGAATGGCTATCTCCAGAACTTCAGAATAGAATAGAAATATGCTTTAGCTAATTTGTGGTATAGAATTGTTTGCTAAATTTTTCAACCCACCCCTGACTTCTACTGAAGTCCCAGTCAGAGCTATTAGATTAAAAGGACACAAATGTTTTTCATGTTTCTCTGTATAATACAAGCAATAAATTCTGAATACTTATTTTCTGGGTTCTACCTCTTTGAACCAGTAGTATGTAGTCCAGAGGGAGATAGTCTGAAGGTTCATGGTGAAATCCTTCAGCTTGGCTCCTGATACAGGTTGTGATACAAATTCCTGTCTTTTTTTTTAATTTTTTTTTTTTATTTTCTGTATGTGTATGAATGTACTGTCTGCATGCAAGTTTTGTGCACCCATGTCGGGCAATACCGCGGAGGTCAGAAGAGGGGGTATCAGATTCCCCTGGAGACGGAGTTCTCCTGGAATTGGAGATTCCAGACGGCTTCTCGGTCCGCCCATGGTGGGTGCTGGGGATCGAACCCTGGTCCTCTGTAAGAAGCGGTTGGCGCTCTTAACCGCTAGGCCATCCCTCCAGCCCCACAACTCCTGTCTTTAGAAAAGTATAAATCAGTGATTGAGGGGTTTGGGAAACAAGAAAGGCTGCTCAGAGTACAATGAAATTTATAAAAACAGAGGGGAAGGAATACATTTCCTTCCTCCAGGATGCAATTTTGCCTTACAGTCAAGTAAAAAGCATTGGTAGATAAAGGCTTCTGTTAGGTCCAAAAATTGCACAGAAAAAACTCTCAAGCCCAGGATTTAACTCTTTGAAACAAAATTTATTTAGTTCTGTACAGAACACAATTGAAAAACCTAGTGTACCAGTGTGCGGTGGGGGAGGGGGGCAATTTTTGGCGCACTAGGGATGCAATCCACTCCACACAGGGAAGGGTGCCACAGATGTTTGCTCAGAGAGGCTTTTAAAGGATACTATAATATACTAAGTAGTACAGTATATATATATACATTTATAAAATAGAAGCAATTAGAATGATATATATTTATTATGTATATATATATATATCTATATATTTTATTGATATATTATGTATCATATTTATATACTATAATATGCCAAATTGATTTGGGATATATAATATACCATTATATATATATATCCCAATCTAAATTGGCTATTAGCTCTCTAATAATTGGCTCTCTCATGGAGGAAAATCACAGTGATGCCACAAGCTTATGTCCTCTAGTGGGTTGGAGATATATAAGCCACAATAAGAACTTGTCACCTTTACAGAGAAACCACAGTTTGTGGATACGCATACCATCCAAGCATCTGTTATATGGCTCCACAGCTTCAGCTTGCACTAATAATTTAGTACTGCTTCATATGCCTGTACATCCAAGTTGCTTGTGCTTTGGTTTAGTATGGACTAAAAAGGTTATCACTGGAAAAGCTGTCAACCCATGAAGGGAAACAACCTGAAAGACTAGAGTCCAAAATGACAACTCCAAAGAAAGTAGAACTGTTTTCTTCTCACCCTCACTTGTGCCCCTTTCCCAAAGCCCAGGGAACAAACTGCGGAAGAGGAGGCGTGGTAGATTGTAAGGGCTGTGAAGAGATAGGGGTGAATCATGAGACTACAGGAATATAGTCTGGACTCCTGATTGATCAACATGCCTGTGCATACAAGCTTCTCCAACTGGACTATGGGAACCTTGGGTTGTTCAAAATTTGGACATAGATACTTGCAAAATGCACCAATTACCTAATTGTATGGCAAATTGAGTAACATCAATGTTATCTGAAAACAACTGTGTTCTTATATTGTAGAATCCCTTAAAATAAACAAATAATAATAATTTAAAAAAAGAAGACCAAAAATAAATAAATAAATAAAGTAAATTTATGATTTATTATCAAAAATAAACTAACTATTCAATAGAGGTTTTATCCCTGCCTGAGCATTCAGAGTGTGTCAAACCTGAGCTCCCATCTGAAGCGTTTCACCACACCTGGAAGGGAATCTCCAAACAATCAGTGGCCTGGGCCCTTGTTCCATGCCTCAGCTCTGTTCTTGCTCATTCACTCGTCCACTAATCCACTGCTTCATAAGCATTTCTACATACCCGGCATTGAGAGCACAATAAAAAGAAAGAGGAAAATGTCTTCAGAGAGTTTACATTCTTGTGTATTTTGTGTGTGTATATGTATGTATGTGTTCATTTGTATATGTATGTGTGTATGTGTGTGTGTGTTCAGTCCATGTGGATGGTGACACTGTGTTTTTTCTTCTGTTGGTCTCCATCTTTTCAATTACAGATAGGTCCTCTAATTTAACACGGAGCTTGCCAGCTGAGCAGGACAACAAAACACAAGGGTTCTCCTGTATCCATCCAAACCCAGTGCTGAGATTACAAATGCACGGTGCTGTGGCTTGTTTTGTTGTTGCCTCTTCACTGTGTTGAAAACTTGCTTTGTTTGCCTCCTTCAGAAGCCTTTGTTCTTTGTTTGTTTACTGTTTTTCTCCTTGTTTATGGAGTGTTGACTTGTCTAATTTGAAGCTTTCAATTTTGTTTATATATTGGAAGTCTGACTCACTCTTCTTCCCTTTCTGTTCTGAAGGTTCTCCAAAGAATCCACTTGAACGTTCCCTCAGCAATTCCAGTTGGCAGGGGTTTGGGAGGCGGGGGTTGGGGATATGCCTGGTTTAGCCTGCCCCATACTCTGTGCTTCAGGTGGTCCTGGGAAATCCCTGATCTAAGCTCTGTGCACACAAGTCTCACAGTGGCAACAGGCACCTCTTATACCAGCTAGCAGGTAGACTCCTCCCCCATAAGACAATGATTTAATTACCTAACAGACCAAATGAAACAATTATCCAACAACCCAGTGATAGAATTATCCAACAATCTACCTGGCTGAGATGCCGGGCTCCTACCTGTGCTTCAGGTGGTCCTGGGAAATCCTGATCTAAGCTCTGTGCACTATTACATTACATTCTTATGGGACAGATTGAAAGAAAACATTGTTGGGTTTTCGAGGTGGAGAAGGAACTGAAGTCCAGTTCTAGGAAACCACAAGATGGGAGAGCACTAACTCCTACAATTTGTCCTCTGAACTCTATAGGACCTCTATGTGCATGTACACACATATACACAGAGAAATATAGACAACATTAAAATAAAAGATTGAGACTGTGAGTGTACAGATCTGTAAAATTTTCATCAGAAGTTAAATATAAAGTCAGGAAACTGTGCAAATCATAAACAGTAACTTGGGAGGAATTTTCCAATGTGAAAATATATGTATATATATGTATATATATATATATGTATATATATATATATATGTGTGTGTGTGTGTGTGTGTGTGTGTGTGTATCAATAACACAGAACAAAATCTTACTGCCAGTGCTACAATTTCCCCTTCCTCACTTATTGGTGACCCTTTGTTCCTGCCCAAATATGACCACATACATTAGTTTTTAATATTATCAAATTCTACATAAATAAAATCATAACATATTGAACAGTTTTATATCCAGGTATTTGCATTCAGATTATGTCTGTAATAATTATTCATTTTCTGTGTGGTGTGTCAGTTGTTGCAGTCCTTCAGTGGATTGCTGAAAACAGTATTTATTATTTTTTGTCACATATATTATTCAAATTCACTCATTCTAAAAAAAAAACTCACAAACTAGAGGAATTTGGTGATGTTACAGAAATTGTGAGGCTACAGACACCCAATGCAAGCAATGGTGACTTTTAAACTGATTGGTTGTGTTTAGCAGTGTAAAGCCCCTTGGGGAGTGGATGCACATTTTCAGGGCTGGGAAAGTTCATCCTGCTCTGGGAACTAAGAACTCGGGAACAGCAGTACTCTTGCAGTCATTGTCAGAACAAGAGAGGTAGCTGTGGGAGCAACTGAACTCAAGGCAGGAGGGAGTAGCCATGGGAACCAAACTTACTTCAGAGGCTTGCTTTTGTTGTCAGTCCCCAGGACCTGCTGGGGAACTCCGTGGTCCAATGGTAAGCAAAGAGGGTGAGAGGTGCAGAGTCAACACGCAGACACTGGGAGTTGGGTGAAATCAGGCTGATGGTGAGCTGTCACAGACTCGTTTATTGGGGGGAGGGTTAGGGTATATATGCTGTTGGTTCCATTCCTCCTTCAGGCATGGTAATTGTGTCACTAACTCAGCTGTTGCTAGGGCTACATCCTGGGAATGGATTAATTTAGCAGTAAGTACACTGCTGCACAGGCGCAGGATAGTGCAGGCATCATGCATAGTTTTCCACATTTCCACCCTTTTAGTTATATTTGATGAGGTAGACCGAGTCGGGGTCTGGGTGCAAAGCCAAGACCTTGTTGACCTCACTTCTGGCATTCCATACGTTGACTCTGCCTGCCTTAGGTTGTCCTGATTAGCAGGATCTTACCCGTGATTGACCAAACAGCCAGCGAGGGAAGAGGCCAGGAGCAGTACCGCCAAGAGAAAAGCTGAGTTCATTCCCACGCGTTGTGGATGGAGGAGAGCCAGACGCGAATCACCTCATTGGGAGGGGTGTATGTGGAGTCTCTATTGTCAACAGCCAAGAGGACCTGGGCCATGGTATTGTTGTCCATGGGTGAAATGGAACAGGCACCTAAGGAGGAAGAGGCAAAGAAAGAGAAGTGCCCAGGTGATGAGTGTCGATGGATTAAAAATAGCTCGTAGTTTGGACCAAACTTGGTACATGAAGGTAGTGTCCAAAGACAAAACATCAGGACGAGTAGAGTCAAGTGAAACAATTTGAGAGCCAAGGGTCAAGGTGTAATTAATAAACTGTTTCAACCAGGGTCCTTTAATAATGTCGCCAAGTTCACAAAGTAGACACATAATATTGTGGACTTGATATGGCGTCAGGCAGAATGAGGAAAACCTGGGGTTGCAGCTCATGTGGACCATAGTGTGTAGAGTTTGGATTTCCTCTCCAAGAAGGTCAAGTTGTTGTTGGAGGTTGAGAATGGCAGTGTGAAGATGGGAATTAATAAGATTTTGTGTTTGAAGGGGTGATGCCGATTGGTCTAGGATGGAACCCAGGCTGGTGGCAGCCATAACGCTGTGGGTAAGGACAGTGGCAGCAGCAGCCAGTGAAACCAAGGAGATTAGAATAGAGCTAGTAATGAAGGTGGTGAGACTGAAGTCAGGAGTCAAGGGCATTGGGCACATGAGCTCCATGCTGTGGAAGTGGGAGGCGTTGGTTACTGGGACCCAAAGGGCAGAGGGGCTGTGGAGCAACAGTGCCACCATGCTGCCAGCAGCGGACAACCAGCAGTTAGAGAAAAGGCAGGGGGAGGAATCCAAGCAGTTGACAGAGTTGGGGGTAGGGGGCAGGAATTAACCAGAGAGGAAAGATTAGCCAAAAGGAAGTAGAAGGGCTTGACACAGACAGGAGTGAGGCGGAAGGGACAAGACTTAGACTGCATAACATTGACAGTGGCCTCAAAGCTGGAGTTGCTGGTGTAGGTGCCATTGAAATAAGTGGTCCGGTTAAGAAAAAGAACCGGACGAACATCGGTACAGGCCTCAGGGCCACAAAGGGTCCAGTCTCCAAAAAGCGGGTTGGTGAGGTATTGGGTGTGGGGAAACATTTGCTGGAATTACCCCATGGGCCCTATTTCATATAAGGAAAGGGCGGGACGAGCCTAGGCAATAGAGCCATTCAACAGGGAGTTCTACTTTGGTGGAGTACTTAGGAACGGGCTGGCATTTCGGGGCAGAACGTTTATCAGAGTGCTGAGTGCCATTGGCCAAGGAGGACCTGTGAAAGGGGGTGAGGAAGTCCTGGAGCCCTCTAACTCTGCCCCCTGTGGTATTGCCCTTGAAATCTCCAGAGGTGTGACTGTAAAGAGAGATGCAGTTCAGGTGACCAATAGGTGAATGAGAGAAGAAAAGGGTATTGGAGAGATTGAAGGAGGTGCCTGGGATGTTAATAAAAAGGCCACTAGGTGTCGCCAGAGGCAAGCCCGTGGATAAATTGGAGGAATATAGAGCTGGGAACGGGAGCATCTTGGGAGACACGCATGAGTATAGGTGGTAAAGGAATGAAGGCATAAAGGTTGTGAGTATAGTTGGGTGTGAAAAGAAGGGGGATACAAACAAAGACCTTCAGGAGGCTCCAGAGTCGGGGTCCACGAAAGGGCAGATGTTTCTCAAGGGGATCCATAGTGGCTTTTCCGATGTTTCTGGAAAGATACAAGCAAAGCCTTGGCCTTGGTTTAACAGGGGGTCAGGACCTTTCCATTGAGAGGATAAGGGATCCCTCCACCATACAATGGGAAGTGGGATGGAGCGGGGGAGGGAGCCGCGGTGCTTATAACCCAGGGAGTTGCCATGTTCATCAAAGGAAAGGAAATTAAGGGTAAAAAGGGTTTCAGAAAGGAGAAGGTGGGAGT
The DNA here is from genome assembly GCA_009823505.1 of Rhizomys pruinosus. Lineage (NCBI taxonomy): Eukaryota > Metazoa > Chordata > Mammalia > Rodentia > Spalacidae > Rhizomys > Rhizomys pruinosus. The sequence continues at coordinate 475,410 of VZQC01006732.1, forward strand.
CCCTGGGAGTGAGGAATGCCCAGAGCCTTCAGAGGTGTTTCTTGATAGGGCAATTGGCATGTCAATGATGGCTTGTCCTTGCAGGGTATAAGTAATGCTGGTGGAGTGTTTAATGTTCCATGAGGTGAGGAAGGAGTTAAAGGCACCAGATGTGCATGCTTCGTTGTTGTTGGTTTTTAGCTCCCAGGAGACCCCCCATAAGAAGCATGACCATTTTAAAAGCCTTAATGGCATGGGAGGTGGTCTTGCCAGGGAGGGTGACAGCATGTGTGAGTTTAGAGAATGTGTCCAAGGTCACGGTCACATGTACGTGTTGGAGTCCGCCAAAGGAGGTGATATGGGCGACGTCCATTTGCCACAGAGAATTAGGGTTGAGACCACGGGGTTTCACCCCCTGATGTTGGAGGGGCCCCAATGGGGTGGGGGGTGCTAAAGGAGCATGAATGGGACAGGTGTTTACATTTGGAGAGGGAAAGACCAGGTTAAAGGCAGTGGAATGAAGGGGGGAGAGGTGGAAATGTTGGTAGAGGGCCCGAGCCTACTCTAATAGGGGCAAATGAGCCGACATGATGAGGGAGTCAGTGCTCACATTGCCCTCAGCAGTGACTCCCTTCAGGCCCATGTGGGAGCGAACATGTTCAACAAACCAGGGGGATGTGCAGTGCTCCAGAACGTCATTGATGGTAGTAAGTAAGGTGACGTCTAAGGGGGTATTTGAAGCATTCACAGAAGTAAAAGGCAGAGATTGGAGAGTCTCTACGGCATATTGGCTATCTGAGAAGACATTCAGGGGGCTGTCCTGGACACAGGAGAACACCTGGGCAATAGCCAGGAGCTCACCCAATTGGACAGGCCTAGGATTGGGCCGGAAGAATGCAAGGGAGGCATCACCACTGTAAAGGATGAAACTGTAGTTGCTCTTGTTAGTTTCGGTGAAGGCCATGGGTACATTAGGAATGGGCTAAGATTTAGGGAATGAGTGACAGTGAAAGTCAACACAGAGAGAAGGGATGGTCTTCAGTCATTTGTCACATGGGTAATGGTTATCTAGTGTTCCAGAATAGCCCCACATCAATGTCAGAAAGAAGGTACAATCCCTCCACAAGGAGTTAAGTTTGACAATAGGGAGGGGTAGAACAATTTTGTCAGGTTCTGAATAAGAGATGTGATAACAATATGATCTACCCTTAAATGCAAGAAGGAGGAGGGTCTCAATATAGGGGGTGATTTTGTGGTAATCACTGCACGAGGGGTGAAAGCAGAGCAGGAGGCTGTCCTGCCAAATAGTCCCAAAGATATTATCAGAGGTCGCCAGGACCAGGACAAGAAGGGGCCTGTTTGCTCAGAAACGGTCTGTGGACAAGGAAAAGAGGAGGCTGCTAACCTCATCAACAACAGCCTTAGCAGAGTGGGGTGGGGGGTCATCGAGATGACATCAGAGGGGAGTGACTCCCCTTTAAGAGGGAGAAGAGAAGGTCAAGCTTTACAGCGGCCATTGGAAGAAAGGGCTTTAGCCAATTAATACTACCACAGAGCTTTTGGAGGTCATTAATGGGGTGTTTACATTTAACATGTATATGGGGGTCAAGGAGTCGGAACCTCTGAGAGATATGATATCCCAAGAACTGATATGGCTGAGCAAGTTGAATTTAACAGGAGAGATATGCAAATTTAGGGATTCCAGAGATAATACCAGTTTTCTTTTTATATTAGATATAATATATATATATATATATATATATATATATGTCTTTTATTTTTTGTGTGTATGAGTGTCTGCATGTAGGTTGGTGCACCTGTGTCATGCAGTACCACAGAGGTCAGAAGAGAGTGTCAGATTCCCCTGGAGCGGGAGTTAAAGAAGGTTCTTAGCTGCCATGTGGGTGCTGGGAATCGAACCTGGGTCCTCTTAGCAGTTGGCGTTCTAAACCACTGAGCCATCTCTCCAGCCTGGAGACCAGTTTTCTAAGTAGGAGGTTAAGAGTGTCAGGGGAGGGATAGGGCAGAAGGATATCATTCATGTAGTGAATGTATTTACAGGATGGAGGGAGGACATCAAAGGTGGAGGCTACAAATTTTAGGCAAATAGTAGGGCTATTTTTCATTCCCTGAAGCAGTACTTTCCATTGGTATCTTTTGGCCAGTTTTTGTACATTGGGTGGTCCTGTACTGCCAAAGGAATGCTGAAAAAACAGGCCTTAAGGTCAATGACTGCAATGTTCCATGACTGAAGGATACAAGTGGGGTGGAGAAGTCCACACTGAGGAAAACCCATCTTTTTCATATGGAAGTTGATTTGTCAGAGGTCCTGTAACAGCTTGTATTTTCCTGATTTTTTTCTTAATAACAAAAATGGGAGTATTGTGAGGACTAAGGGATGGTTCAATGTGTAAGTTAAGTTGTTCAGAAATCAAGAACTTGAGGACAGTGAGTTTTGGTTCAAGTATAGGCCTCTGCTCAACCCAGATGGGATCATTAGTGTCCCATTCGAGGCAGGGAGTTAGGGGAGCGGTGGCCCTTAGAATTGGGTGTGAAGGGCTGGGATAGTAAAGCTATTGTCCCAGCCTGAGAACCCACTCCTATCTTTGCTTATGACATCCTCCAATAGGGAGCTATCTTCCTCAGTGGTAAAGATGGCAACCATACTGAATAAGATGTCCCTTCCCCAGAGGGTGAGGGGGACCTTGTCAACGAGGGGCTTGACGGTCCCAGAATTACCATCATAATCTTCCCACACCACCTCATTGCTGCCCACCAACCCCTTTAATCAGGGGCCTGGGTGTAAACCTCCAAGTGGAGAAGGGGGCAGCATCATTGGTGTTGATAATGGTAATGTCAGCTCCAGTGTCCATGAACCCTTTAATGGGGGAGCTGCCCAATTTAAAGGATATCTAGGGGGAGTGGCCATAAATAGGCATAGTCCAGAGGACACGTGGGGGGCACCCTCTTACTGGTGGGGCTGAGGGGTGTCCCAAAAGGAGTTTAAAGTGTAGCTGTTGGGCCCAGTGGGGGCCGATCTACAATCCTTAGCCCAATGAAAGCCTTTCTTACATTTGGGGCATGGGGTTTTTGGTCTAGTGGTGGCTGGGGCAAGAGTGTCGCAGGTGGCCCCACTTTCCACATCCCCAGCATGTAGGTGGATTGGAGGGATCCTAGTGGAGTGACAGAGCCTGGATGGAGGCAGTCAAGGCCTCGAAGGGTGTTATTGCTGGGTTGAGGTTGCGAGTGGCAATGATCCATTTATGGAGATCCTCATTGTACACTGGGGTGTCTGTGTTGTGACATGGAGAGTTCATGCTTTCCCAGGCAAGTTCCTTAATCAGGGCATCATGCGCTGGCCCTGGGGGAGTGTGGCAGTCAACTGTCGCAGTGACCCTGGTGAGGAAGTCCGAAAAATTTTCCCAGCATATTGTACCAAGTTACAAAAATAGGAGTCAGGTTTCTTTGGTGGGTGCAGGATTTAAGACTTCGAAGGGCCATATTCTGACTTGATCAAAATAGTGTGGGATACAAACAGGGGACTGACTCACAGGATCAGTAAAGTTGCCACAGCCAGGAAGCATGTCTAAGGAAACTGTAAGTTGATATTTAATGTTAGTATGGACGTGACCTTCAGTCATGTCATCATTCACTGCCTTCCATTAAAGGAAGGCTGGGGGGTCCAGGCTGGCTTTGAGCAGAATATTCCAGTCATAATGAGCTTGGAGATTAATGGCCCATTGAGTGAGGACCTGTTTGAAATAGGGGGAGTCAGAGTCTGACTCATATGCTGCCTTCCGAATGAGGGAAAGGTCAGGCAGTGGGTGGAGACCCAACGTTGGATGGCAACATTAGGGCTAATATTGACTGGGATGGCATGCAAGGTGAGGTCAGTATGGTGAAAGGGGTTGTTAGAATGTGGAAGTTTGGGAGCAGCAGAGTGGAATGTGTGGAATGTGGGTCACTGCAGATCTCCTTCCAGGGGTGGGTGCCAGATGTCAAACCCCCAGACCTACCTGGGAACTTTGTGGTCTAAGTGTGAACAAAGAGGGTGAGAGGCACAGAGTCAACACACACACACACACACACACACACACACACCATACTGGGAGTCAGGTGAAAGCAGGAAGATGGTGAGCTGCCACAGACTCCTTTATTGGGGGGAGGGTTAATATATATATATATTAGATATCTATTTATATATTATATATATATATATATTATATATACTGTTCGTTCTATTCCTCATTCAGGCATGTTTATTATGTCACTCTCTCATTGGCCCTGGCCACTAACTCAGCTGTTTCTAGGGCTATCTCCTGGGAACAGGTTAACTTAGCAGTAAGCACAGGCACATGATAGTGTAGGCGTCATGCATAGCTCTCCACATGCTTTAACTGAATTTTCCAGTTAACTCCTTCCTTCTAATTAACTGTTTCTCACCAGGACTTAACACTTCAGTGCCAGTTCTGGGCTTCCCTGCCAGGAGCTGTTGGACAGGGAGGCTAAAAACAACAACAACAACAACGACCTGAAACAAAGGCTATTTCCCAATTAGTTTGGATCCACATAAGAGATAGTCAGTAAGACCCTATTGCTGAAGATACTATATGATATGAGCATGAAAAAATATTTTGAGATCCTGCACCAGAACTCAACAGCTGAACTCCATGGTGTTAGAAAGCACTATGGAAACTGCTAGAAAGAAAAGGTCAGCCCATTTAAGTGCCCACATCAAAAAAACAAAAAGGGAACAAATAAATTATATACCACTGCAACTAAAAACACTTGAGAGACAACAGCAAATGAACCCTGAACCCAAAAGACAGGAAGAAATCACAAAAATCAGAGCAGAAATCAATGAAATAGAAACAAAGAAAACAATACACAGAATCAACAAATCCAAAACCTGGTTCTTTGAAGAGATAAACAAAATAGACAAACCTCTAGCCCAGTTAACCAAAAAAAGAAAGAGCAACTCAAAATCAGTAGTATTCATGATGAAAAGGGAAACATCACAACATACAAAGTAAAGATCCAGACAATCATACAGGAATACATCAAAAACCTATACTCCACTAAATTTGAAAACCTAAGATAAATGGATGAATATCTGAAATACTGGGAACCAACAAAGCTTAACCAAGAAGAGATTGACAGTTTAAACAGACCGATAATATTTGAGGAAACTGAGGATGTAATAAAAAAAAAAAAAAAACTTCCCAACTAAAAAAAGCCCAGGCCCAAATGGATTCACAGGAGAACTCTATAAAACATTTAAAGAGGTCCTACAACCATTACTACTCAATCTGTTCAGAAGGATATAGAGGGAATTCTCCCAAATTCTTTATATGAAGCCAGCATCACCATAATGCAAAAACCAGGCAAAGATACAACCAAAAAAGAAAGCTATAGTCCCATCTCATTAAGGAACATAGATGCAAAAATTCTCAACAAAATACTTGAACATCACATACAGACACACATCAAAAAGATCATCCATCATGACCAAGTTGGCTTCATACCAGAGATGAAGGGATGGTACAACATATGTAAATAAAGGATGGGGTGGGGGTAGGGGGGAAGGGAAAGGGAAATATGCCTGAACTGAATTGGAAAATGATGTATGAAATGCGCAAAGCATCAATTAAAAAAAAGAAAAAAAAATAAATACCATAAATCACATAAATGGACTGAAAGAGAAAAACTATAGAATCATCTCAATTGATCCAGAAACATCCTTTGACAAGGTCCAGCATCCGTTCATGTTTAAAGTCCTAGAGGGGATTGGACTGAATGAAACATTCTTCAAAATGATAAAAGTCATATATAGTAAAACCACTGCCAATATCCTAAATGGAGAAAAGTTGGAACCATTTCCCTTAAAGGCAGGAACCCAGCTAGGCTGCCCCTTATCTCCACTCCTCTTTAAAATAGTCCTTGAAATGCTTGCTAGAGCTAGAAGACAAGAGAAGGAAATTAAAGGAGTACTAGTCAGAAAAGAAGAAGTTAAGATATCCCTTTTGGCAGATGATATAATAGTTTATAGGGATGCTAATAGTTTATAAGGACGATGTAATAATTTATAAAGAATGCTAAAAACTGCACCAGAAAACTTCTAGAAATGATTAAGAGTTTCAGTAAAGTGGCAGGTTACAAAATTAAGCTGCAAAAATCAGTAACCTCTCTTTACAGCAACAATAAACAAGCAGAGAAGGAATATAAGAAGAACTTTCCACTCACAATAGCCTCGAAAATAATAAAATACATGGGAACAAACCTAACCAAAGATACCAAAGATCTCTACCAACAAATTTTAAAGCCCTGAAGGACATTGAAAATGACATCAAAAGATGGAAAGATCTCCCATGTTCATGGATTGTAAAATTAATATAGTAAAAATGTCCATTTTACCCAAATTGATATACAGATTCAATGCAATCCCAATAAAATCTCCATGACTTCTTCACAGACGTGGAAAAAAAATCCTTAAATTCATATGGAAAAACAAAAGACCCCAAATAGCTAAAGCAACCCTGAGTGAAAAATGCAATACAGGGGGGATTGCTCTACCAGACTTCAAGAAATATTACAGGGCCATAGTCATAAAGACAACCTGGTACTGGCACAAAAACAGACCTGTTGACCAATGGAACAAAACTGAAGATCCAAACTTGAGCTCATAAATTTCAGCCACTTCATATTTGACAAAGGGGCAAAAAAAGCTCAATGGAGGAAGAATAGCATCTTCAGCAAATGGTGCTATCAAAACTGGATCCCATTTGTAGAAGAACAAAACTAAACCCTTACCTCTCACCCTGTATTAAAATCAACTCCAAGTGGATCAAAGATCTCAACATAAAACCTGAAACCCTGAAGGTGACAGAAGAAAAAGTTGGCAACAACCTATAAGACATAGGTGTAGGAAAAGACTTTCTAAACCAGACAGCAGCTGCATAGGAAATAAGGCCAACAGTTGACAAATGGAACCTCTTCAAATTCAAAAGCTCCTGTACAGCAAAATATACTATCATATAAGTGAAGAGAAAACCCACACAATGTGAGGAAATCTTCACCAGTGATTCATCTGACAAAGCATTAACAGCCAGAATATATAAACTATTCAAAAAACAAAGAAGAAAACAAATCACCTACTCAAAAGGTGGAGTAAATAGCTGAAGAGAGACTTCACCAGCAAGGAAGTTAAGATGGCTGAGAAATATCTTAAGAAGTGTTCAACATCATTAATAATTAAGAAAATGCAAATTAAAGCCACTCTCACTTATCATCTCACTCCCATACAACTGGTTAGAATCAAGGACACAAAAGACACCAAATGCTGGAGACATTGTTGGGAAAGGGGAACACTCATCCACTCCTGGTAGGAATGTAAACTTGTACAACCCTTATGGAAAGCAGTGTGGAGAACCCTTAAAAGCCTCAAAATGAGCCTACCACCTGACCCAGTCATACAAGTCCTGCTTATATACCCACAAGACTCATCCTACTGCAAAGATACATGCACATCTATGTCTGTTGCAGCTCTCTTCACAATATGAAAGAGCTGGAACCAACCCAAATGCCCCTCAACTGATGAGTGGATGATAAAATGTGGTACATCTACACAATGTAGTACTATTCAGTGTTAAAGAAATATGACATCTTGAAATTTGCAGGTAAATGGATGGAACTTGAAGCCATTATGCTAAGTGAAGTAAAACAAGAAAAACAAGCAGTGAATGGGCTCCCTGATTTGTGGATGCTAACACCAAATCCACAGATGAATGGCAAGCTGAACAACATTATTGTTATATTTCTGTTTATCTGTTTATGTGAAAGCAATTATGTTGTTTATAATGTAAATATCTTAATGGGCTCTAGAATCGATCCACCAATTACTTTCATACTCTGTAATTACTCTAATGAGTGGAAAGTATGTATGTATATTTTAGAGTAATATAAAATTTAAGGAGGAGAATGTGAATTCCTAAATATAAAAAAAAGACTGAGAGCAGCTGGAGAGATGGCTCAGCGGTTAAGAGCACTGACTGCTCTTGCAGAATACCGGGGTTCAATTCCCAGCACCCACATGGTAACTAAGACCTGTCTTTAACTCCAGTTCCAGGGGAATCCGACACCCTCTTCTGACCTTCGCAGCATTGCACAACATGGGTGCATCAACCTACATGCAGACAGTACATTCATACACAGAAGAAGTAATAAATAAATAAATAAACAAATCTTTAAAAACACAAACAAAACAAAACAAAATCCTGAAAGTAATAATATGAACTGGGAGGAAAGATGAGAAAGAGATGTTGCATGTTGCATGTTGGAGGAGAAACAGACACTAAAGTAAATGGTCTCAGTACTCGAATTGACTGCCTTAAGAGTCCACAACTGGTGATAGAGTTGAGGTAGAATATATGAATTTACCCTATTAATCTGTAGTGCAGGTAAAGGTTATGAAGAAATTTTAGTGATTGTGTTATGCCAAATACCTACAGAAATACAAGGAAAATGAGATTTCATCAATGGTAATTAGTTTAGCAAGGTGTCAATGTTATCACGTTGTGAGGGCTATGATGAAGAATGAACAAATTTTGGCAGAATGTACTAAAAAGCCAAATGAAAGTTATCAGAAAATCAGAGAGCAAGACTTCGTTTATACAACTTGGGGTATCTGAAATGTCATTTGACATTGTCGGGAAAGCATATACCATGCATAATCCTTCCTTATATTATTTGTCTGTTTACTTACCACAATTCTTACTCCAGGGATTAAACATGATCTCTTTACAGAGTTTTTCAGGGTCTCAAAATCTGGGCAAATTAAGACTCTCCTTGGAGGTTAACAGCTGTTAACAGCACTGTGTCACACCTCTCCTGATTTCCCAAGTGTCATTGAGGACTTGTGGTTTTACTCTCCTGTGTATCATAGCAACCTTACACACATAGTGGAGTAATTGGATCATGATGGAAATCTGAAAAATGTGCTATCATGGATCTAATCATTGTCCACAACAAAAGTGTGTACAGTCAAGAAAAGAGCAGTGTAAACGGAAGTGATGTTGTAATCCCAGGTCTCACATGGCTCCTTCTTAACTGTTTTATCCTTCTTTCGAAAAAAGACTTTATTATCAATTTTCATTCATTAAATATTATTGAAAATTCAGAGTACATATTTTGGAAAACCTGTGAATGGAGACTGTTTTTTTTAATGTGTCTATGTATAGTGTTTTCATGCTGTGTGTGGTGTGAATGTTTGCATGTGTAGCAGTTTCTGGATCTCTAGTGTGCTGTTCACAGTCTTTCTTGATCAGCCTTCACCTTATTCAGACTAAGTCTATCAATTATACCCATAGTTTGCCACTTGTTCCTGGTTTCTTGTCTCTGATTCCCAAAATTTGAATTGGAAATGGACACTACAGCCATGAGCAGTCTCCAGAGCTTTATACTCTGTAGTTCTCCTCCACTACACTGAGGTAGTCCTCTACCCTAACAATAGTGTGTCCATGTCTGCAGAACCTCCAAATCCTTGATTCACAGAAATCTCTCAGGGCTTTGTGTGGGAAGATTTCACATCCACCAGAGAATAGGCCATGGAGAGAGTACACACATCGGAGCACTTCAGTAATGGCCTGGGACACATGAAACAAAGTTCACTTCTGATTTATTCAAGGCAACATGTCATTTTTTTTTATTATTTATCTTTGTATGTGTATGAATGTACTGTCTGCATGCAGGTCTGTGCATCCGTGTCGTGCAATGCCGCAGAGGTCAGAAGAGGGTCTTGGTCTCCCCTGGAACTGGAGTTCTCCTGGAATTGGAGTGACAGACGGTTCTTAGCCGCCATGTGGGTGCTGGGGATCGAACCCGGGTCCTCTGAAAGAGCGTTGGTGCTCTTAACCGCTAGGCTATCTCTCCAGTCCCGCAACATGTCATTTTTATAGGCAGTGTGACATCACTTCCTAGTGGCAATCCCAGACCTTTTACATCACACATCGTTCCTGTCCATGGGGAGAGCTCAGGAAGGGCCATGCGTGTGAAGAGGCCATTTAAGGCATCAAGTGTGCCAGTCTGCACATGCAGCTCAAACCCAGCAGTGCCATCTCACATCCCCCCCTCCTTTTGTCTTTGCTCCCACAAACTGATTAAAACATTATTGAAGTGGTGGTCAAGTACCTTTGTCTGGTCTGAATGGCTATGACTGTTTTGAAAAATTCTAAGACTAATCATTCCCCAAATAAAAACAATACAGATAAAACCAACCGGTAAACCCAAGCAACATTCACACAAACTCAACAAATACGTGTGCTTAATTCCTGTAAAACCCAGAGTCCCCCAGTCCAGCTGGAGAGGCTTGCACACACAACTGTGCTGAACAAGCAAACATTCAGGCTGTATTTTCTGTGATCTCACAACTCACCCCTCCTTTCTACCCCTTACAAACTGACATGCCATCTCTTCCAAAAATGGTCCCTGGACCTTGGAGAAGGAGGCAAGAGGGAGTGAGAAGTAAAATGATTCATTTTTCTTTGAAGTAATACATAAGACCCAGCAGTCTGTCCAGGTTTTGGTTCCAATGGGCTCATCCAGAAGACTTTTTAAATTATAGTAATTAAATGCAAATATCAAGAAGTACAGGCACTTAAACAAATATTAACTATCATGAGAAGTCATGTAATGGACACAAACACAAATATGTGGATAGTATTTTAGACTAGAAACTGCAGATTTTGTGCAAAGTTATTGTAGTAGCTTCCTATTTGGCCTATAATGTCTTTAGCTACCAGAGGGTGAAAGCTTACAGTATCAGTCCTGTGCTACCTCCCCAAGGAGCCAGCCATAGGTCCAATTAGACATTAGGGGTTTTACAAATACTAGTACCAGGCTGCCACTACCACAGTCTTTATAAGCAGGTGAAGGGATAGCTTATGAATTTTTTTAATGTTTAGGAATTCATATTTTCCCCTTTAATTATATATTAATCTAAAATATGAACACATAACATCCATACATATACAGTAATTACAGAATCTGAAAATAAGTGGTACTTTGATTCTAGAGCCCATTAAGAGATTTACATTATAACAACACAGTTACTTTCAGATAAAAAGAAATATAACAATAATGTTGTTCAGCTTGCCTTTCAACTGGGGATTTGGTGCTAGCATCCACAAATGACTGAAACCACTCACAGTTAGTTTTTCTGGGACTGTGCTACTTCACTTAGCATAATGGCTTCCAGTTCCATCCATTTACCTGCAAAGTTCATTATATCATCTTTCTTTTTTCTTAATGTCAGTGATGTTTCTTTTTTATTTTATTTATTTATTTATTTTTATGTTTACGAATGTACTGTCTCCATGCAGGTTTGTGCACCCATGTTGTGCAGTGCCACGGAGGTCAGAAGCGGGCATCGGATTCCCCTGTAACTGGAGCTAAAGACGGTTCTCAGCTGCTATGTTGGTGCTGGGGATTGAACCTGGGTCCTCTGCAAGAGCAGTCAGTGCTCTTAATCACTAGGCCATCTCTCCAGCCCCGATATCATCTTTCTTTACTGCTGAATAGAACTCCATTGTGTAGATGTACCATATTTTTGTCATCCACTCCTCTGTTGAGGGGCATTTTGGTTGGTTCCAGTTCTTCACTATTGTGCTATTGTGAAAAGACAACCAATAAACATAGATGTACATGTATCTTTGTGGTATGATGAATCTTGTAGGTATATAACCAGGAGCGGTATGACTGGGTCAGGTGGTAGACTCATTGTGAGTATGGAAGGGTTCTCCATACTGCTTTCCATAATGGTTGTACAAGATTACATTCCCACAAGCAGTGTATGAGTGTTCTCCTTTCCCCGCAGCCTCTCCAACATTTGATGTCTTTTGTTTTCATGAACTTAGCCAGTCTTATCAGAGTGAGATGATATCTGAGAGTGATTTTAATTTGGATTTCATTAATTATTAATGATGTGGGACACTTTTTAAAATGTTTCTCAGCCATCTTTACTATCTCACTGATGAAGTCTCTGTTCAGGTTTTTACTCCATCTTTTGAGTAGGTCATTTGTTTTCTTCTTTGTTTTTTGAGTAGTCTATATATTCTGGCCGTTAATGCTCTGTCAGATGTATCACTGGTGAAGATTTCCTCCCACTCTTTGATTGTTTCTTTTGTCTTACAGAAGCTTTTGAGTTTGATAAGGTCCCATTTGTCGAATGTTGACCTTATTTCCTGTGCAGCTGCTGTCTGATTTAGAAAGTCTTTTCCTAAGCCTATGTCTTGTAGGTTGTTTTTCTTCTATCACTTTCATGGTTTTGGGTTTCACGTTGAGATCTTTGATCCACTTGGTGTTGATTTTTGTATAGGGTGTGAGGTAGGGATTTAATTTTGTTCTACAAATGGTGATCCAGTTTTGCTAGCACCATTTGCTGAAGATGTTATCCTTCTTCCATTGAGGATTTTTTGTCCCTTTGTCAAATATGAGGTGGCTGAAATTGTATGACCTCAAGTTTCGACCTTCAGTTTTGTTCCATTGGTCAATGGGTCTGTTTTTGTGCCAGTACAATGCTGTCTTTTTTACTATGGCCCTGTAATATTGCTTGAAGTCTGGTAGAGCATGCCCCTGCTGTATTGCATTTTTCACTCAGGGTTGCTTTAGCTATTCAGGGTCTTTTATTTTTCCATATGAATTCAAGGATTTTTTCCACATCTGTGAAGAAGCTCATGGGGATTTTTATTGGGATTGCATGGAATCTGTATATCAATTTGGGTAAAATGGACATTTTTAATATTTTAATTTTTCCAATCCATGACCATGAGAGTTTATTCCATCTTTTGATGTCTTTTTCAATGTCCTTTTTCAGGGCTTTAAATTTTTCTTGTTCTCTTTGAGACAGGGTCTCCCTGTAGCCCCAACTGTCCTGGAACTCACTCTGTAGACCAGGCTGGCCTTGAACTCACAAAGATCCACCTGCTTCTGCCTCGAAGTGCTAGGATTATAGGCATGTGCCACCATGCATGGTAGCTTTAAATTTTTTGTTATAGAGATCTTTGGTATCTTTGGTTAGGTTTATTCCTAGCTATTTTACTGTTTTGGAGGCTATTGTGAGTTGGAAGGTCTTCTTACATTCCTTCCCCACTTTTTTAATGTTGGTATAAAGAAAGGCTACTGATGTTTCCATGTTAATTTTGTATCCCACCAGTTTAGTGATACTCATAACCATTTCTAGAAGTTTCATGGTGGAGTTTTTAGCTTCCTTTTACTAAACTATCATATCATCTGCAAAAAGAAATAGCTTAACTTCCCCTTTTCTGATTAGTACTATTTTAATTTCCTTCTCTCGTCTTATTGCACTAGAAAGCATATCAAGCACTATGTTGAAGAGTAGTCTCAATAAGGGGTAGCCTTGCTGTGCTCCCACCTTTAAGGGAAATGCATCCAAGTTTTCTCCATTTCGGATGATGTTGGCAGTGGGTTTGCTATATATGGCTTTGATCATGTTGAAGAATGTTCCTTTCAGTCCGATTCCCTCTAGGACTTTAAACATGAAGAGATGTTGGATTTTGTCAAAGGCATTTTCTGCATCAATTATGATGATACTGTGGGTTTTTTTTTTGTCTTTCAGTCCATATATGTGTGTTATGATATTTATTGATTTATCTATGTTGAAACATCCTTGCATCTTTGGTATGAATCCATCTTGATCATGATGGATGATCTTTTTGATGTGGCTCTGTATGCAATTTGCAAGTACTTAGTTGAGAATTTTTGCATCTATGTTCATTAATGAGATGGGTGAATAGCTTTCTTTTTTCATTGTATCCTTGACTGGTTTTGGTATTAAAGTGTTGCTCCTTTCACAGAACGAATTTCGGAGAATTCCCTCTGTTTGTATCCTGAACAGTTTGAGTAGGACATCTTTAAATGTTTTATAGAATTCTTCTGTGAAACCATTTGGAGCTGGAATTTTTTTGTTGGGAAGTTTTTTATTACATTTTCAATGTCCTCAAATATTATGGGTCTGTTTAAACTGTCAATCTCTTCTTGGTTAAGCTTTGTTCCTTCCATTTCTCAGGTTTTCAGGTTTTCAAATTTAATGGAGTGTAGGTTTTTGAAGTATCACTGTATGATTGTCTGGATCTCTGTCTGTTAATGACGTTTCCCCTTTCATCATGAGTACTATTGATTTGGAGTTGATTTGGTGAATCATGAATACTATTGATTTGGATTAATAGTCTGGGTTGCCATCCAAAGTCATTTAGCACTGGGAATGCTTTGGTCCACATTCTTCTAGCTTTCATAGTTTGCACTGAGAAGTTAGTTGTGATTCTGATGGGTTTCCCCTTGTATGTAACTTTTTGTTTTTCTCTTGTGGCTTCCAGTATTTTGTCTTTGTTTTGAACATCTAGCGTTTTAACAATTATATGGCATGGGTAATGTCTATTTGGTGTTCTATGTGTTTCTCATATTTGTATGGGTTTATCTTTTTTCAATTTGGGGAAATTTTCTTCTATTATCCTGTTGAAGATCTGGTCAATAGTATTGTCTTGGGATTCTTCTCCTTCCTCTATCCCTATGATGTAGAGGTTTGGTCTTTTCATAGTGTCCCACATTTCCTGGTTGTTCCACTCTTGTGAATTTTTAAATCTTTCATAATTTTTACTTGAGTATTCTAGTTGCTCCCTGCTATCCTGCAGGTCTGATTTTTTTCTCTTTCTTCCCTTCTGCTTCTGAGGCTTTCCTCTTCCTTCTGAAGACTGTCATTCTCATCTTGTTGCTCCTTGGTTCATTGGTCAGTTTCTTTCTTTTTTTATTTTTTTTATTTCGGTGTGGGATCTTTTCAGCATTTCACTACCAGCGTTTGTTTCCACTTCTTTCCTTGGTTAATCTGTGCTAACTGTGTGGGTTTAAACATCAAATAGGAAAGTATAACCAGAAATAAATAATTAGTAAGGCCTGAGAAATTGTACTTCAGGTACGAAACTTGCAAACTCAGTTAAAAGACAAAAAGGAAAAAAAAAAGCTCTGTTGTTTTGTCTGTATTCAATTCTTATTGGCAACTGCAGTTACCCTGTGGCTGCCACTGCTTTTGCCATCCTTCAAAGATATGAGGCACAGCTTTTCAACCTTCCACATGGACTGAAGACTCGTCTCTCCAAAAATCTTCCAAACCTGCAGTGCCAGATGGGGACTGCTGAGACATCCAGCTTGTGGACTGAGCAACTACTGGAGTTTCAGCCTCTTCAGAGTATAGACTGCCATTGTTATAATACCCAGGCTGTATCACAGAGACCAGTACAGGAAGACCAAGACAGGACATGGTGCTTACTGGACCTCATTTGGTGATCATGGGAAGGGAAGTCCCCAGTGTGGAGCACAAGTGCAGGATTTATGGTTGTTTGGGCTTGCTAAGGAGGAGCTTTCAAACACTTCCATAAGAAAAAATGACATCTTTCAGCCTAATAAAGAAAAAAAAAATAGAAATCATAAGCTGAAGATGCTAAAACCCATGATGTCATAGTCTTGATATATGTGGCACGCATATATCCATATTTAGGAGTGATGCAAATTGGAAGGAACATCATCATCATCATCATCATCATCATCATCATCAAAAATGCCTGGGTCAAAGAACTGACTGAAAAGGTGAACTTTGGCCTAAAACAGTAAACTTCTACATCGAAAATTTTAAAAGAGATGAGAAAAAGATGAAAAATATGTTTGGCAGAATGCGTGAGCTCTGATGGTGTGGCGGGGCAAGGAAGGGGGAATGGATGTAGATTTGATTGAGAAATTTTGTATGAAATGCACAAGGCTTCAATAAAAATTGGCTTTGGCAAAAATATAATACATTAATATGAAAGTAAAATTTAGTTACTAATAAGCTTATCTTAAGTACAATATACCTACTCGTAATATAACAGAAACTGATTTTAAAAAGATTTCTCTACTGCTGCATAGAATTCCATTGTGTAGATATACCACAATTTCTTTATCCACTCATGGGTTGGGGTACACTTGGGTTGCTTCCAGCTCTTCGCTATTGTAAAGAGAGCTGTAACAAACATAGATGTACATGTATCTATGCTGTAGTATGAGTCTTGTTGTTATATACCCAGGAGTGTATGACTGGTTCTGGTGGTAGGCTCATTTTCAGTCTTTAAGGGGTTGTATGAGTTTGCATTCCCACCAGCAGTTGACAAGTGTTCTCCTTTCCCATACAACCTGTCCAGCATTTGGTATCCTTTGTTTTCTTCGTTAGTCTTATTTGAATAACTTGAAATCTTTAGGTGGATTTTAGTTTGCATTTCCTTAATTATCTCTAATAATTGGTTTTGTTTGTAGAATATCTTAGAACTCAGAACACTTAAGATACATCACCAATATCAGGAAAGAATGAGAGGTTTCAGACTAATGATTAGGATCCAGAGATGTTTGAAACTGGCTTTCATCTGAGTCTCTCCAGAGGTCTAAAACACAGAAACGGACTGAAAGAAAAAAAAATGTACATTTCAATTGATATAGAAAAAGCCTTTGGCAAAATTCAACATGCCTTCATGTGTAAAGTTCTATAGGGAACTGGACTGAAGGGAACATTCATTGACATAACTGAAGCCATATACAACAGACCCACAGGCAACATCATTCTAAATGGGGAAAAATTAGATTTCCCCTTAAAGTCAGGAACCCAGCAAGGCTGCAACCTATATCAACTCCTTTTCAATATAGTATTTGAAATGCTCACAAGAGCAATAAGTCAAAAACCAGAAATTAGAGGAATACTAATTGGAAAAGAGGAGGTCAATCTATCCCTTTTTGCAAATAACATATAGTTTACCTAAGAGGTGCCAGCAACTCCACTAGAAAACTTCTAGAAATGATTAACAATTTCAGTAAACTGGCAGGATACAAAATTAACATAGAAAAATCAGTACCCTTTCTTTATATCAATAACAAGCAATTAGAGAAGTAATACAAGGAGTCTTTCCCATTTATAATGGCCTCCAAAACATAAACTATCTAGGGACAAAACTGAACAAAGGCACTAAATATCTCTACAATGAAAATTTTAAATCCCTGAAGGAGATTCAAAAAGATGGAAGGACCTCCCATACTCATGGATTGGAAGAATTAATATAATAAAAATGAACATCATGCTCAAAGTAATATGCAGATTCAATGCAATCCCAATTAAAATCCAATGAACTTCTTCACAGACCTAGAAAAAATCCTAAAGTTCTTTGAAGATCCAAAATTGAACACACACAACTTCAGGCACCTCATATTTGACAAAGGAGCCAAGAAGACTCAATGGAGGAATGACAGCATTTTCAGCAAATGGTGTTAGCATAACTGGATTACCACTTGTAGAAGAATAAAACTAAATATCTACATCTCACCCAGTAAAAAAATCATATCCAAATGGATCAAAGACTTCAATGTGAAACCTGAAACTCTGAAAAGGATAGAAGAAAATATTAGTAGTATCCTACAAGACAGAGGCATAGGAAAATATTTTCTGTATCAGACAGCAGCTGCACAAAAAATTAGATTGACAATTGACAAGTGGGACCTTATTAAACTCAAGAGGTTCTGTACAGTGAAAGAAGCAATCAAGGAAGCAAAGAGAAAACCCACAGAGTGGGAGGAAACCTTCATCAGTGATACATCTGATAGAGCATTAGCATCCAGAGTATATAAACTACTCAAAAAACAAAGGAGGAATAAAACAAACGACCCAGTCAAAAATGGAGTAAAGAGCTGAACAGAGACTTCAGAAATGAAAAAGTAGAAATGGCTTAGAAAAATCTAAAAAAACTGCTCAATGTCACTAATAATTAGTTAGCAAGAGTTAATCAAACGAAACTTATAGTGTCTGACAGCAAAAAAAGTAATTGAGAAATTATTAGGCTTTGAAGTAGCTCAAGATAGATTGCTTTGGTCACCTGTATAAGGCAGCTGTTTAAATCTTAAAGCTTGTAAAACCTTAAAAGAACTCAATGATAGTGATTGAATACTTGAAATAGTATTCTGCAAAGACTATGTTGAATTCAACATATTTTAAATCCTGGCCAGTAGCTTTCATTACTTCATTCTACCTATAATATCCAGAAATGTCAATATCTTTCAGATATGGGAAAATTCCTTTTAATCTTTTGTAATATATATATATATATATATATAAAAGAAAACAAGCAAGTGGAGATGGGCGCCCTTATGTGTGTAGCAACGAACCGAAATCCACAGATGAATGGCAAGCTGAAAAACATCATTGTTATATGTGCCTGTTTATCTTTTTATGTGAAAGCAATTATGTTGTTTTAATGTGAATATCTTAATGGTCTCTAGAATCGATCCACTCAATACTTTCTACTCTGTAAATTACTCTAAGGAGGTTGGACAAATATGTATGTCATGTTGTCGCTACTATCCACTTTCCGGAGAACCTGGTCACTTCCTCCTCTACAAACCCGCACTGACGGCAGTGGCGAGATGGCCATCCGCGGTTTCCCAGCGCACTGACTGCTCTTGCAAATAACCAGGGGTTCATTCCCCGCACCCACCTGGTGACCCCCGCCCTGTCTTTCACTCCAGTTCCAGGGGGATCCACACCCTCTTCTGGCCCTTGCAAGCCTTGGCACCACATTGGTGCCTCCCCCTCCCTCCGACCGTACATTCATCGACCCCCGCAGACGTAACTACATCGCCTCCCCATCCCCCCCCTCTTTCCCCCCACAAACAAAACAAAACAACATCCTGGGAAAGTCATAATATGAACTGGAGGAAAGCGTGAGAAAGAAGAATGTTGCATGTTGTACATGCTTGGGAGGAGAACCAACACTAGAACGATCAACTGTCTCATACTCTGACCGAAATTACTGCCTTAAGGTCCACAACTGGGATAGAGTTGAGGTAAGAATATATGAATTTAACCCCCTATTAATCTGTGTGCAGGTAAAGTTATGGAGAAGAATTTTTTAGTGATTGTGTTATGCCAAATACCTACAGAAATACAAGGAAAATGAGATTTCATCAATGGTAATTAGTTTAGCAAGGTGTCAATGTTATCACGTTGTGAGGGCTATGATGAAGAATGAACAAATTTTGGCAGAATGTACTAAAAAGCCAAATGAAAGTTATCAGAAAATCAGAGAGCAAGACTTCGTTTATACAACTTGGGGTATCTGAAATGTCATTTGACATTGTCGGGAAAGCATATACCATGCATAATCCTTCCTTATATTATTTGTCTGTTTACTTACCACAATTCTTACTCCAGGGATTAAACATGATCTCTTTACAGAGTTTTTCAGGGTCTCAAAATCTGGGCAAATTAAGACTCTCCTTGGAGGTTAACAGCTGTTAACAGCACTGTGTCACACCTCTCCTGATTTCCCAAGTGTCATTGAGGACTTGTGGTTTTACTCTCCTGTGTATCATAGCAACCTTACACACATAGTGGAGTAATTGGATCATGATGGAAATCTGAAAAATGTGCTATCATGGATCTAATCATTGTCCACAACAAAAGTGTGTACAGTCAAGAAAAGAGCAGTGTAAACGGAAGTGATGTTGTAATCCCAGGTCTCACATGGCTCCTTCTTAACTGTTTTATCCTTCTTTCGAAAAAAGACTTTATTATCAATTTTCATTCATTAAATATTATTGAAAATTCAGAGTACATATTTTGGAAAACCTGTGAATGGAGACTGTTTTTTTAATTGGTCTATTCAAAATAGTGTGTTTTCATGCTGTGTGTGTGGTGTGAATGTTTGCATGTGTAGCAGTTTCTGGATCTCTAGTGTGCTGTTCACAGTCTTTCTTGATCAGCCTTCACCTTATTCAGACTAAGTCTATCAATTATACCCATAGTTTGCCACTTGTTCCTGGTTTCTTGTCTCTGATTCCCAAAATTTGAATTGGAAATGGACACTACAGCCATGAGCAGTCTCCAGAGCTTTATACTCTGTAGTTCTCCTCCACTACACTGAGGTAGTCCTCTACCCTAACAATAGTGTGTCCATGTCTGCAGAACCTCCAAATCCTTGATTCACAGAAATCTCTCAGGGCTTTGTGTGGGAAGATTTCACATCCACCAGAGAATAGGCCATGGAGAGAGTACACACATCGGAGCACTTCAGTAATGGCCTGGGACACATGAAACAAAGTTCATCAACTGTCTGATTTATTCAAGCCAACATTCATTTGTTTTTTATTATTTTTATTTTTTGTATGTGTATAGAATGTAAACTTGTCCTGCATGCAGGTCTGTGCAACCGATGTCCGTGGCATGTCCGCGAGGTCAGAAGAGGGTCCTTGTCGCTTCCCTGGAACGTGGAGTTTCTCCTCTGGAATGTGGAGGTACCGACGGTTCTTAGCCGCCATTGAGTGCTGGGGATCGACCCGGGTTCCTCTGAAAGAAGCGTGAGTGCTCTTAACCAGCTTATGGCTATCTCTCCAGTCCCAGCAACATGGCGATTTTTATAGGCCAAGGTGACTCACTTCCTTCCAAGTGGCAACCCAGACCTTTACATCACAACATCGTTCCTGTCCAGGGGAAAGCTCAGAAGGGCCTGCGGGCTGAAGAGGCCCATTATAAGGCATCAAGTGGTGCCAGGTCTGCACATGCAGCTAACCCCAGCATGGGGCCATCTCACATCCCCCCCTCCTTTTGTCTTTGCTCCCACAAACTGATTAAAACATTATTGAAGTGGTGGTCAAGTACCAACCTTTGTCTGGTGCTGGGAATGTGCTATGACTGTTTTTTGACAAAATTCTAAGACTATCAGTCCTTCCCAAATAAAAACAATACAGATAAAACCAACCGGTAAACCCAAGCAACATTCACACAAACTCAACAAATACGTGTGCTTAATTCCTGTAAAACCCAGAGTCCCCCAGTCCAGTTGGAGAGGCTTGCACACACAACTGTGCTGAACAAGCAAACATTCAGGCTGTATTTTCTGTGATCTCACAACTCACACCCATCTTTTCAGCCCTTACACTGAACATCCATCTCCTTTCCAAAAATGGTCCGCACTGGGGAAAAAAAAAACCTTGGAAGAAGGAGGCAAGAGGGAGTGAGAAGTAAAATGATTCATTTTTCTTAGAAGTAATACATAAACCCACAGTCCTGTCCAGGTTTTTGGTTCCAATGGGCTCTCCAGAAAGACTTTTTTAAATTAAAAATAGTAATTTAAATGCAAAAGAGCACGATAAGGACCACTTAAAAAACAAATATTAACTATCATGAGAAGTCATGTAATGGACACAAACACAAATATGTGGATAGTATTTTAGACTAGAAACTGCAGATTTTGTGCAAAGTTATTGTAGTAGCTTCCTATTTGGCCTATAATGTCTTTAGCTACCAGAGGGTGAAAGCTTACAGTATCAGTCCTGTGCTACCTCCCCAAGGAGCCAGCCATAGGTCCAATTAGACATTAGGGGTTTTACAAATACTAGTACCAGGCTGCCACTACCACAGTCTTTATAAGCAGGTGAAGGATAAGCTGATGAATTTGTTAATGTTTTAGGAATTCTCATATTTTCCCCGTTTTAATTAATTTAATCTAAAATATAAAAATAACATCCATCATATACAGTAATTAAGAATCCTGAAAATAAGTGGTAAATTTATTCTAGAGCCCCATTAAAATTTACATTAATAACAACACAGTTACTTTCAATAAAAAAATATAACAATAATGTTTGTTTAGCGGGCCCGTTCAACTGGGGAGTTGGTGCTAGCATCACAAATGAAGGAAACCACGCACATTAGTTTTTCGGGGACTGTGTTACTACTTCACTTAGCATAATGGCTTCCAGTTCCATCCATTTACCTGCAAAGTTCATTATATCATCTTTCTTTGTTCTTAATGTCAGTGATGTGTCTTTTTTTTTTATTTATTTATTTAGTTTTAGTTTTACGAATGTACGGTCCTCCATTCAGTTTGTGCACCCCATGTTGTGCAGTGCCACGGAGGTCAGAAAGCGGCATCGGATTTCCCCTGATAACTGGAGCTAAAGACGGATTCCTACCACTGCCTTGTTGGTGCTGGGGATTGAACCTGGGTCCTCTGCAAGAGCAAAAGGTCAGTGCCTTAATCTAGGCCGATCGCTCCACCCCATATCATCTTTCGTTACTGCTGAATAGAACTCCATTGTGGTAGATGTACCACATATGTTTTGTCCATCCACTCCTACTCATCTGTTGTGGGGCATTTTGGTTGGTTCCAGTTCTTCCCTATTGTGAAAAGAACAACAAAAACATAGATGTACATGTACTTTGTGGATGAGGATGAGTCTTGTAGGTTTATACCCAGGAGCGGTATGGACTGGGTCAGGTGGTAGCGCTCATTGGTGAGTATGGAAGGGTTCTCCATACTGCTTACCATAGTGGTACAGATTACAGTCCCACTAGCAGTTTATGAGTGTTCTCCTTTCCCCGCAGCCTCTCCAACTTTGATGTCTTTTTGTTTTCATGAACGTACCAGTCGTAATCAAAGAGTGAAGATGATATCTGAAGAGTGGATTTTTAAAGTATGGAATTTCAATATAAACTATAGCATGATGTGGCAACTTTATTAAATGTTACTCAGCCTCTTTACTATCCATCACTGAATGTGAAGTCGCTGTTCGGGTTTGTTTACTACGAACCCATCTTGTTGAGTAAGTTAGCTATTTTTTTCTTTCTCTTCTTTGTTTTTGAGGGTGCGTCCTATATAGTCCCCTTGGCCGATTAATGCCTCTGTCAGAATGTCGCACTGGGAAGATTTCTCCCGTTTCCTCCCACTCTTTGATTGTTTCTTTTTGTCTTCAGAAAGTTTTGAGTTTGATAAGGTCCCATTTGTCGAATGTTGACCTTATTCCTGTGCAGCGCTTCTGATTTAGAAAGTCCCTTTTCCTAACCTAATGTCCTTGTAGGTTTGGTTTTTTTCTTCTATCACTTTCATGGTTTTGGGTTTCACGTTGAATCTTTGATCCACTTGGGGTGTTGAGTTTTGTATAGGTTGTGAGAGTTAGGGGTTTAAGTTTGTTCTACAAATGGTGACCAGTGTTTGCTAGCACATTTTGCTGAAGAGGTTATCCCTTTCTCCATTGATATTTTTTGTCCTTTGTCAATATGAGGTGCTGAATTGTAATGACCCAAGTTTTCACCTTCAGGTTTTGTTCCATTGGTCAATGGGGTTTTGTGCCAGTACCAAGCTGTCGTTATGACTATAGCACTGTAATATTGCTTAAGTCGGTAGAGCATGCCCCTGCGGTTTGCATTTATCAGTCATGGTTGTTTTAGCTATTCAGGTCTTTTTATTTTTCCATATGGAATCAAGGATTGTTTTTCCACATCTGTGAAGAAGCTCAGGGGGGATTTTTTATTGGGATTGCAGGAATCTGGTATATCAATGTTGGGGGTAAAATGGACCATTTTTAATATTTGAATTTTTCCAATCAGGACAGGAGAGTTAGGTTCCATCTTTTGATGTCTTTTTTCAATGTCCTGTTTCAGGGCTTTTAATTTTTTTTTGTGTTCTCTTTGAGACAGGGTCTCCCTGTAGCCCACAACTGTCCTGGACTCCACTCTGTAGACCGCTGGCCGTGAACTCACAAAAGATCCACCGGCCTTCTGCCTCGAAGTGCTAGGATTTAGCCATGTGCCACCATGCATGGTAGCTTTAAATTTTTTTGTTATAAGAGATCTTTTGGTATCTTGGGTTAGGTTTATTCCTAGCATATTTTATTTTTTGGCGGCTATTGTGAGTTGAATGTCTTCTTACCTTCCGTCCCACTTTTTTTCATGTTGGTAATAAAGAAGGCTACTGTGTTTCCATGTTTATTTTGTATCCCACCAGTTTAGTGATACTCATAACCATTTCTAGAAGTTTCATGGTGGAAGTTTTTTTTAGCTTCCTTTTACTAAACTATCATATCATCTGAAAAAGGAAATAGCTTAACTTCCCTTTTTCTGGATTATACATTTTTAATTTTCCTTCTCTCGTCTTAGTGCACTAAAGCATAGCAAGCACGATGTTTGAAGAGTAGTCTCAATAGAGCCTTGCTGTGCTCCCACCTTTAAGGGAAATGCATCCAAGTTTTCTCCATTTCGGATAATGTTGGGAGTGGGTTTGCTATATATGGCTTGGATCATGTTGAGAAATGTTCCGTTCCAGTCCAATTCCCTCCAAAACTTTAAACATGAAGAAATGTTGGATGTTGTCAAGCAATTTTCTGCATCAATTATGAGGGATACTGTTGGGTTTTTTTTTTTGTCGTTTCAGGCCAGAATATGTTGGTGTTATGATATTTATATGGATTGATTTGTTGAAACAATCCTTGCATCTTTGTAGGATCCATCGTGATCATGAGGGAGATCGTTTTTTTGATGTGTGTATGCAATTTGCAAGTACTTAGTTGAGAATTTTTGCATCTAATGTTGAATGAGATGGGTGAATAGCTTTCTTTTTTCATTGTATCCTTGACTGGTTGTTAGTATTAAAGTGGTTGCTCCTGCACAGAACCGAAATTCGGAGAATTCCCTCTGTTTGTTCCTGAACAGTTTGTAGTAGGACATCTTTAAAGTTTTATAGAAATCTCATGTTGTGAAACTATTTGGAGCTGGAAAATTTTTTGTTGGGAAGTTTTTTTATAATCTTTCAATGGCCCTCATTTTATCGGTGCTGTTTAAGTGTCAATCATTCTTGGTTAAGCTTTGTTCTTCCAGATTTCTACCAGTTTCTCATTCGGTTTCAAATTTAATGGAAGTGAGAGTTTTGAAGTATCGACTGTATGATTGTCTGATCTCTGTCTGTTAATGACGTTGTCCCCTGTTCATCATGATTGTACTATTGATTTGGAGTTAATTTGGTGAATCCATGAACTACTATTGAGTTTGGATAACGTCCTGTGTTGCCATCCAACATCATTTAGCCTGGGAATGGCTTTGGGTCGCAACCTTTTCTAGCTTTCATTAGTTTTTGCCCTGACGAAGTTAGTTTTGATTGCGGATGGGTTTCCCCTTGTATGTACCTTTTTTTTTTTGACTCTTGTGGCTTTCCAGTATGTTCGTCTTTGTTTTGAAAACATCTAGTCGTTTTAAAACATTATATGGCAGGGGTATGTTATTGTGTTCTAACAATGTGTTTCTCATATTTGTACTGGGGTTTTATCTTTTTCAATTTGGGGATTTTCTTCATTATCCGTTTGAAAATCTGGTCAGACGTATTGTCTTGGGGTTCTTCTCCTTCCTCTCATCCCTATGAGTAGAGGTTTGTCTTTTCATGTGTCCCACATTCCTGGTTGTTCCACTTTGGTGAATTTTTTAAATCTTGCAATAATTTTTATGAGTATTCTAGTTGCTCCCTGCTATCCTGCAGGTCTTGATTTTTTTCCTTTCATTCCCTTCTACTTCCTGAGGCTGTTCCTGTTCCTGAAGACTGTCATCTCCATCTGTTGCTCCTTGGTTTCATGGTCCGTTTCTTTCTTTGTTTTTGTTTTTATTTCCGGTGTGGGATCTTGTTCAGCATGTTCCTTCTACCGTTTGTTCCACTTCTTTCCCTGGGTTTAATCTGTGCTAACTGTGTGGGTTTAAACATCAAATAGGAACAGTATAACCAGAAAATAAGATAGTTTAAGGCCTGAGAAATTGTACTTCAGTAGAAATTACAAACTACAAAAAAAAAATGTTAAAAGACAAAAAGAAAAAAAAAAAAGCTCTGTTGTTTTGTCTGTATTCAATTCTTTTATTGGCAAACGACAGTTTACCCGTGGCTGCCATGTTTGCCATCCTTCAAAGAGAGACACACTTTTCAACTTCCGACATGGACTGAAGTACTCGTTCTCCAAAAATCTTCCAAACTGCAGTGCCAGATGGGGGACTACTGAGACATCCAGCCTGTGGACTGAGCAGCTACTGGAGTTCAGCTCTTCACGAGTATTAAGAATGCCATTGTTATAATACCCAGGCTGTATCACACAGGGCCAGTACAGGAAGAACAAGAACAGGACATGGGCTTACTGGACCTTTCATTGGTGATCATGGGAAGGGAACGTCCCCCGTGTGGACACAAGTCAGCAAGACTTTATGTTGGTTTTTGGGTTTGCCAGGAAGAGGAGCTTTCAAACACTTCCATAAGAAAAAATGACTCTTTACGCACATAAAGAAAAAAAAATAGAAATCATAAGCTGAAGATGCAAACCCATTGATGTCATGTCTTGATATATGTGGCACGCATATATCCTCCATATTTAGGTAGTGATGGCCAAATTGAAGGATACACATCGATCATCAATCATCCATCATATCATCATACAAAAATGCTGGGTCAAGAACTGACTGAAACAGGTGAACTTTGGCCTAAATACAGTAACACTTCTACATCAAATTTAAAAGAGATTGAGAAAGAGCTGGAGAGGTTGTGGGGAAAGGGGAACACTCATCCATTGCTGGTGGGAATGTAAACTTGTACAGCCACTATGGAAAGCAGTGTGGAGAACCCTTAGAAGACTCAAAATGAGCCTTCCATTTGACCCAGTCATACCACTCCTGGGTATATACCCACAAGACACAACTTACTGCAAAGATACATGCACAGCTATGTTTATTGCAGCTCTGTTCACAATAGCAAAAAGCTGGAACCAGCCCAGGTGCCCTTCAACTGACGAGTGGATAGAGAAAATGTGGTACATGTATACAATGGAATACTATGCAGCAGTAAAGAGGGACAACATCATGAAATTTGCAGGTAAATGGATGGAGCTGGAAGACATTATGTTAAGTGAAGTAACACAGTCCCAGAAAAACAAACGACAAATGGTGTCCCTCATATGTGGATGCTAGTACCAACAACCCAGATATAAATATTTCTCATGGAGAGGGAGGCATAGTAAAAGAACAACAGAAAGACTGCATCAGAAAATGGACTGAAATGGTGAATTGGAAAGGGGGGATGGGTGGGAGAGGGACACGGGTGTATATTCGATTAAGGCATATTTAATTGACGTGAGCTCAGCAAGTACCCAGTTTCGCCTAGACACTGTCTACAGGACACATGGTGTTTTAGGACTTAGTAAAAGTAAAAGTAAACATGTGTATATTAAACAACATTGGTTTACAGAATCTGATAAAAATGGTAATGCATCTGAATTAAATGGAGATATAATTCGCTGTTGCCCACATTTGCTTTACATAAAATCTGTAGAGCAAGAACTTTGGGATTGACACATACAAATGTTCTCTATAATTTCTCTGTTGTACAGTATCACCTTGTAGCATTCTCTTTAAGATGATTTAACCTATGGCTCTTTCTAAGGTCTTTAGTGTTCCTCATCCCTCCTTGTTTTTCCTCCTCTTCCCTAACCTCCCATTACTCTCCCATTCTTACTCTAATGTGTCCCTATCCACTTTCATATTACTGCATTACACAACCATCCCCAATGAGTCTCCCCCAACTCATGGCTAGTTATAACTTTCTTGACTTCTCTGAATGAAATCTCAAAGTAACTCTAAATTTAATACACAAACACTCAAGTAGTAACTTACTCATTTTTACAATACAGTTGAAAGTTAAACGTCATCTCTGAAAACAACAGGGAGCCATTAACAACATATTAATCAATTGCAGCATTTTACAAGTGGATTTGTTTTGTCATAGTTTAGTAATAGACTCTGAGGTTCATTATACCCTGGAATACATGGCCTTATCTTAGGGCAGGTGTCATAAGTTTATTACTAAATTATTTTCAAATATTTCACCTTCATTAAGTTCAAACTCAAGTGACATTCTTGATAAAACTTCTTTTGGGCACTTCCTTTGGTCTTTCAAAAACATTTTTTTCTTTTTTTTTTTCCTCAAAAACATTTTCTATTACCACCTGCACCATTCAACTTGCTACCTCTCTGGTGATAGAAGTGTGAAACTCTTAAACTTTCCCCATCACTTAACCAGAAACATCTCTCCCTCACATCTAGTTGACGTATTAACTTTGAATAAATTACTCAGTAATTAAATGTGGAAATTTTAACCTGATAAGTACTCTTCCCTCATAATGTGGCCTATGAGACTTCAGCATCATCTGGGTATGTATCTCCTTCCCCATGTCTTATGTGACCCTCATTCAAATGCTCTGTTTCTATGAGTTCATTTTTGGAATAAACAGCTTCCCTGTAGACCACAGTGTACCAATGGAGACTCTGTCTTATTCCTTGTCTCTTTCTCTGTCTTTGTCTCACCCAATCTAAGTCTTTTAATTTCACCATCCTCCTCTTTTCATTCTCCAAAATTATTCAGATTTTTTAATTTTTTCTTTCTCATTTATATTTTTTTAGTTTTTGTGGATTTAATACATTAAATATTCATATTTAGACCCCACTTCTATTCATACTCCCCAGAACCACCCAATACCACATTTCATGCACTCTGTTATATATGTTAAGGCCTACCAGTCATGATTTTGCATCCTCAGTGCATGTTCATCCACTGAAATATGGTTAGCTTATTTAGATAAGACCCTTAAAGAAGATCAAGTCTCCTCACCCAGCAGTAATCAGATGTCAGTAGGTCCTCAGCAAAGTTGGTGCCTGCTGTCCATTTCCCCAGTTGTATGCTGGAAAAATCAAAATTTTGTCACATTGTTAATTCTCTAAGGAGGGTGATTTGTTTCTAAATATATTTATAACATTAAAATATAAGATTTTTTTAAAGCCTGTATGTTCCCTCCAGGTTAACCTTTCTTAAGTAGACACCTTTGCTAAAGTACAACTTGTTATAACTGACTGAGGTTGAAAATACAAACACACACACACACACACACACATATATATATGTGTGTGTGTGTATGAATATTTAAAAAATTCATGGTAATAATAACATATAACTAAGAATTATTTTAGTTTAAATGTGAATGTCTACACATAGGCTTGTGTACTTGGGAAGGATGTATGTTTTTATTGAATTTAGTGGATTTTATTTACAACATCTTCATCATCCTTATAGTTACCTCCCCACAGGCAACCTCCCATAGACCCCCAATGGAATTAGTGCATTCTGTCCTTTATGTTAAGGACAATCAAGTGAAGTTAGTGTCTCCAGGTGTCTCGCAGTTCCAGTTCATCCACTGGCATCTAGTACACTTATCTAGAGTCACTCCTTATATAATATCAACTCTCCTTACCAGGCAGTAACCAGCTGCCCACTAGTTCTTTCCCTAATATTGGGACCTGCTATTGGGACCTGCTGCCCATTTCCACAGTTCTATGCTAGAATTTTGCCTCCAAGTTTGCCTGTTTTTTTCTTTCTTTTCTTTTCTTTCTTTTTTTTTTTTTTTTTGTATGCTGGCACAATCATTGTATGTATATATGAGCAAAGAATCCTGTAAGACTCTATTTTTTATGGCCATACATTTCTTCCCTTGTCTCTTAAAAATTTACCCAAACACCAGAGATTATACTTTCTACTCAGCATCTCACAGAACATTCTCCAAAATTGACCACATACTGGGGCACAAAAGAAATCTAACAAATACAAAAGGATTAAAATTATTTAATGCGTTATATCAGACCACAGTGCAATAAAGCTCAATATGAACACCAGATTAAGCCCTACTGCCTACAAGAACACATGGAGGGTAAACATCACAATCATGGAAGAAATAAGGAGTGAAATAAAAGTATCATGGAACTGAATGAAAAAGAAAATACAATACAAGAAACCTGTCGGATACTTTAAGAGTAATGTTAAGAGGGAAATTTATAGCCCTAAGTATCCACATCAAAAATAATAAAACAAAAGAAAACAAAAAGGGAGCAAATAAATGACTTAACACTGAAGCTAAAAACACTTGAGAGACAACAACAAATGAATACTAAACAGAACAGACAGGAAGAATTACAAAAATCAAAGCAGAAATCAATGAAACAGAAACAAATCAATACAAAGAATTAATGAATCCAAAAACTGGTTTGAAAGGATAAAAAAAAATAGACAGATCTCTAGGTCCAAATGAAAAGTATTCATAGTTGCTGGGTGTGGTGGTGCATGCCTTTAATCCTAGCACTTGGGAGGCAGAGGCAGTCAGATCTTTGTGAGTTCAAGGCCAGCCTGGTCTACAGAGTGAGTTCCAGGACAGCTGGGGATACAGGGAGGCCCTGTCTCGAAAAGACCAAAAAAAAGTATTCATGGTGAAAGCGGAAACATCACAACAAAGAAAATATACAATCATACAAGAATACTTCAAAAACCTATACTCTACTAAATTTGGAAACCTAAGAGAAATGGATGACTATCTGAAATCTTAGGAAGCAAAAAAGCTTAACCAAGAAGAGATTGACTGTTTAAACAAACCCATAATGTTGGAGGAAATTGCACTTGTAATAAAAAACCTACAAACAAATAAAACTCTGGGTCCAGATGGTTTCAGAACAGAATTCCATAAAACATTTAAAGAGGTCATACAACCATTACTACTCAAACTTTTCAGAAGGATACAAACAGAGGGAAATCTCCCAAATTCCTTCTGTGAAGCCATCATCACTCTAATACCAAAACCAGGCAAAGATACAAGCATAAAAGTAATCCATACACCCATCCCATTAATAAACATAGATGCAAACATCCTCAACAAAATACTAGTAAATCACATACAGACCCACATCAAAAAGATCATCCATCATGATCAGGTTGGAGTCATACCCATGATGCAGGGATGGTTCAACATACATAAATCAATAAATATCATAATACATAAATGGACTGAAAGACAAGAACCACACAATCATCTCAATTGATGCAGACAAAGTCTTTGACAAGATCCAGCATCCTATCATGTTTAAAGTTCTAGAGGGAATTGGACTGAAAGGAACATTTCTCAACATGATCAAAGCCATACATAGCAAACCCACTGCCAACATCATCCTAAATGGAGAAAAAATGGGACCATTTCCCTTAAAAGTGGGAACCCTGCAAGGCTGTCCCTTATAGCCACTTCTTTTCAACATAGTGCTTGAAACACTTGCTAAGGCAATAAGAAAAGAGAAGGGAATTAAAGGAGTACTAATCTGAAAAGAAGAAGTTAAGCTATCCCTTTTTGCAGATGATATGATAATTTACCTAAGAGATGCTAAAAACTCCACCAGAAAACTTCTAGAAATGATTAAGTGTTTTAGTAATGTGTCAGGCTATAAAATTAACCTAGAAAAATCAGTAGCCTTTCTTTACCCCAACACTAAACAAATTGAAAAGGAATATAAAAATATCCTCCCACTCAAAATAGTCTCAATAAATAAATAAATAAATAAAAGACTTGGGAACAAACCTAAACAAAAAAACCAATATCTCTACAACAAAAATTAAAAACCCTAAAGAAGGAGATTGAAAATGGCATCAAAAGATGGAAATACCTCCCATGAACATGAATTGGAAAAATTAATGTAATAAAAATGTCCATTTTACCCAAATTGATATACAGATTCAAAGCAATCCCAATCAAAATCTCTATGAGTTTCTTCACAGACTTGGAAAAAAAAATCCTTAAATTCATATGGAAAAACAAAATACCCTGAATAGATAAAGCAACCCTGAGTGAAAATTGCAATACAGGGGGATTGTGCTACAAGACTTCAAGATATATTGCAGGGCCATAGTCATAAAGACAGTCACAAAATCAGACACGTTGACCAATGAAAAAAATTGAAGAGCCAATCTTGAGCTCATACAATTTCAGCCACTTCATATTTGATAAAGGGGCAAAAAAAAACCTCAATGGAGGAAGGATAGTATCTTCAGCAAATTGTGCTGGCAAAACTGGATCACCATTTGTAGAAGAACAAAATTAAACCCCTACCTCTCACCCTGTACAAAAGTCAATTCCAAGTGGATCAAAGATGTCAATGTGAAACCTGAAACCCCGAAGGTGCTAGAAGAAAAATGTTGGCAACAACCTACAAGACATAGGCATAGGAAAAAGTCTTTCAAAATCAGATATCTGCTGCTCAGGAAATAAGGTCAACAGTGGACAAATGGGACCTCATCAAACTCAAAAGCTTCTGTACAGGGAAAGAAACAAAGAAGTGAAGAGAAAACCCACAGAGTGGGAAGAAATCTTCACCAGTGATACAGAGCATTAACAGCCAGAATATTTAGACTACTCAAAAAACAAAGATGTAAGAAAACAAATGACCTACTCAAAAGATAGAGTAAAGAGCTGAACACAGACTTCACTAGTAAGGAAATAAAGATGGCTGAGAAACATCTTAAGAAGTGTTCAACATCATTAATAATTAAAGAAATTCAAATTAAAACCACTCTCAGATATCATCTCAGTCCAATAAGGCTGGCTATGATCAAGAAAACAAAAGTCACCAAATGCTGGAGAGGTTGTGGGGAAAGGAGAACACTCATCCACTGCTGGTGGGAATGTAAACTTGTACAGACATTATGGAAAGCAGTGTGGAGAACCCTTAAAAGACTCAAAATGAGCCTACCTGTAGGCATTCTTTTGGCAGAAGCACTTAAAAGGAATTAACAAACAGCCCAAGCCTCAACCCCTGCTGTTATACAGACAGACTTGTGAGGCCTAGGCTGTGTTTCATCTCTTAGGAAAGAACTTTGATCTGGAATATAGCCTGAGGTTCCCTTGTCTCAATTGCCTGCCCCAGCCCCTAACTTTGTATGTGTCCCAGGCCGTGCAAGGGTTTGTATAAAAGCCTTGAGTTACAAGATTCAACTTCAGTCTTTCTCCTGGTCTCCCTCTGAGTCTAATATATATAATATATTATAATATATTAATATATATTATAATATGTATTAGAATATAATATATATATATATAATTATACATATAATGTATAATATATATTCTATATATATATATATATATATATATAT